>JAHBCN010002489.1:90780-136520 GCA_019359885.1 Listronotus oregonensis
CCCTTTTTTTTAAAGGAGTGGGTTTAAACGGCCGAAAAAAGTTAGTGCTCGTCTATACACACTCGTTTTAGCGTTTATATCTCACTTAATTTTCGTCATAGAGTAAATAAAAAAAGCTATATGTTTATAATTTAAAAAGCTTCAATTTAATACCCTAGTAATTTTTACGTATCTCCTTTAGTTTTCGAGTTATTTTAAAGATAATGTCAACTTTTATTAAAACTATGAAATTTGATTTTCATTTGCAGCTCCTTTTTTTGTAAGCAAATAAAATCGGAAAAAATTTTTGAATTTATTAATAATACATGGATAAAGAATATTGAAAAAGGGCTAGGGACTCATTTTAGGTAGGGTGGTAATTGGGGTGTTGTTTTCAAAGGGTTTTTTGCCCCCCAAAAATTTTGGTCTAACCCTATTTTAATCATAACCCATTTAAATTTTTTATGATATTATACATATTTTTTTCTTTAAAAAAAAGTCCTTGCAAATGCTTAAAAAAAAAATTGGTAAGTGGTATATTTTGCGTTTTTTCCCTTTTGAGACTCTAAAATTTTTGTGTTTGATGAAAAACGGCTAACCTTTAACAAACCACAACTTAGTTTGAAATCCTACAGAAATTTAAAAAAAACATTTTTTTTATTTTTTTTTTAAAGTTACAATTTTGTTTTTACATTTTTTTTGATGAAATGTATAGGTATTTATCGAGTTATTTGAAAAAAAATTGATTTTATCGACAAAAAACCCCAATTTTTAAATGCAAAAAACCCCTCATATATATAAAAAAAAATGCAAAAAACTTGTTTTTAGAAATCATTTTTCTATTAATTGCTATGGTCAAAATATAAAAAAACACTCCTAAAAAGGTTTGGCAACCACCCCAAGGTAAAGGCGTCTTTCAGCATGATATTGGATTTTGATTCTTAAACTATTTCCCCTACTGTCAAAATTTTAAGTAATTCTATGCATTTTACAAAATTGGAGGCAAAATGGTTTGTTTCCTGGATTAGCATCAGACTTTCTTTAAATTTGTCAGTGGTATTTATACAGCGTGTCCCACGCAGTTCTTGCCATATGGGAAAATTTTTTACTGACAGTCGAAACAAAATCATTTTGATGTAGAAAGTTCTGCTTATTTAAAAACTAAAAATCCCTACGCAAAAGTTTTAAAAATACCAGCAGTATACAGAGTAGCGACAAAAACGTAAAATTTATCCAAGACTAAAGTACCCTCATTTTGCAATATTCAAAGAAAAGTTATTTAAAGGAATTATTTAGAATTAATTTTTATATCTAATTACGAAATCACAGCCACCTACGAAAAATATATTTTTGTATTTCAAGTAAATCAGAACGGAATAAAAAGTAAAAGCTTTAATATAAAACAAATTAATGTATCACTTATAACAAAAAAAATTAGTATAAATTCAAATTTTTAATATAGCCACCTTCTTTTTCCATGCATTTTTTCTGTTAACTTGGAAATTTTGAAACAACTTTTCTCAAAAACAACTTGAGGGATTTCTCGAGCACACTGGGTTATTATCCTTTCTAAGCTATCGATATTTTGAAATGGTCGGTGAAATACACTTTTTCCTTTAAATATCCCCAAAGGAAGTAATCCAGTGGGTTCGGGGTCGGTGACCTCGCCGGCCAATGAATTTCTGAAAATCTTCCTATCCAACGCCCCTGGAACATTTCCTGAAGAAACTCGTTAACAGCTCGAGAACTATGGCATGGCGCACCATCATGCTGATACCACAAAGTATTTCTAATGTCGGGAAGGCCATTAACAAAGTCAGACAACTGATTTCCCAAAAAATGAAGGTAAACATCCGACGTTATATTCGGAAGAAAAATGGGCCTATCAGTTGATTATCTAAAATTCCGCACCACACATTTGTCTTAAAAGAAAACTGATCCCGACACTGGATAACAAAACCGCGGGTTAGCTGTACTCACCATCGATAGTTCTGGGAGCTAACAACTTCATTTGACGTAAAACAAGCTTCGTCAGAAAAAATATTTTTCTACAAAGATAAGGGTCGTCTTCATGCATACCTTGATACCAAGCTGAAAAATCAAACCGAAAATCAAAGTCTCAGGATGCAATGTGTGGACAAAAGATGGGTTTATAGGGATGAAAAATGATTTGCTTTAAGAACTCTTCCAGCAGTAGATTTACAGACTGAGCGTCTTTCATTTCCAGGAAGTACTTTTTCCATATTTCTCAAGGAAATTTGGGATTTTCAACAAAGCTTTGGATAATTTGCAAGTCAAAATCTTCATCATCTTCGACCTGAACTTGATTTTTTTTATTGAATCTGTTTTCTACCTTCCATACCTTAAATTTTGCCATTATGTGTCCAACAGTTTGATGAGATACGGATATTTCAGGATGCCTTTCATTGAAAATCTCACGGCTTCTCTAAAGGTTTTGTAGTTGTCACCCACAATTAAAACAATTTCAATCTTCTGTTCCGTGGTTAGTTTTGGCAGGATAATAAATCAAAATGATAAATGGATAAACTGAATTTATAACTGTACTTCTGACTAGAAATAATGTCAGTGTTTATGTCAGTTTTTGTATTGTATTGTATTGTAATAAACGGGGTCGCTCGGCTCCTAGTGAGCCCTCCTTCACTTCGATCTAAAGAGATCTTTTGTGAATACCCTTCGTTGTTTAGTGCCCGGTAATTCCTATACCTTTGCAAAGTTCAGGATACAGCGGTGCAAGCTGAATAATATCTTGGAGTAGGATATACCCCTTCGAGGTATTTAAGCCGTTGTCGGGTCAGTTCTCTGCATTCACAGAGAATGTGTTCCGCAGTTTCGTTTGCCTCGTGACAAAACCGACATTGTTCATCCTCAGTCTTTCCCATTTTTTGAGGTGATACCTCCAAGGGCCATGTCCTGTTAGGAAGTCGGTAACCAGTTTAAGTTCATTTTTTGAAGTTCCAGTAGCTTCTTTTGTACTTAGTTGAATGCGAAATAAATCTTTTCGCCTGCCTTTGTCCTGGGATGTTGTTCCAGTACGTCACTTTTTGACTTTTTTCCCATGTCCTGAGTTCCTCGTAGAGGTGGCCTCTAGTGGTGCCACAGAAAGGCTCAGGTCAGTTATTATTGGCATAGTTACCTTCGGGTCCGTAATTACCTACCTTTGTTAATTTTTGACAAAATTTTTTTAATGTAAAATAAAAAATACCCTTTTTTTCGTAGGTGGCTGTGATTTCGTAATTAGATATAAAATTAATTCTAAATAATTCCTTTAAATAACTTTTCTTTGAATATTAAAAAAGGGTAATTTAGTCTTGGATAAATTTTACGTTTTTGTCGCTACTCTGTATACTGCTGGTATTTTAAACTTTTTGCGTAGGGATTTTTAGTTTTTAAATAAGCAGTACTTTTCTACATCAAAATGATTTTGTTTCGACTGTCAGTAAAAAATTTTCCCATATGGCAAGAACTGCGAGGGACACGCTGTATTAATAAGGGCCTAATTTTTGCGTTGTTAAATAAAAATGATTAGGCCCAGTAGCGTCTCAGGGGACACCATATCGAACATAATTGTGAAAAAATGTACGCCACCGACATATTTTACCATTTTTTCATATCTATATTTTTTAAATAAGCAAAATACAACTTTTTCATATTATTCTCTATTTCGCTTTGTTTTCAGAAAAAAATTAAAACCAAATAATTGCTCTGGCCCCCTCCCCCAAAAATTAAAAATTAAATTTCAATTTGCAACTAAAGTTAACTACCATAATACTTGATAACAAAGTGAAACAACAAATTACAAATTATAACAATAGTGTCAAGTATTTTAATGGCTTACTCTGAATGCGTATTAAAATTTAATTTTTTAAGTATTTTTTAAATCGGGTGCGAGACTTGAATAAATGGGTTATATATTTTTTTTCGAAAACGAAGCAAGACAGGCAAAGATATCGAGAAAAAATAACGATGTTGGTTAATTTAAGAAATATAAAAATCGAAAATCCAAAAATATAAAAGTATACAGGGAATCTCATTTGAAAATTGAGAAAGTTTAAACCGTTTCCGATGAAACCGAAAATCACTGAAAGTCACGTGACTTGTCAAAAAACGTCAAAATTTAATTTATATGATATCCTTAAGTTCTATTTTCCTATCTTAGAAAGTGCAGAAAAAACAGCTATGCTTCTGGAGCATCCGGTATATTTAATTAAATGTAGTTACAGCTAAATTTTGCCAGGAAACCCTGCTGTAATCTATTCTACTATTATATATCATTTATAAAAATTACGTTTAATAAAAAATAGATACTTGCAGATTCAAGCGGCCGGATCTCGTACTAAAATGCGAAAAAATTTCTTCAGCTTTTAATCGCATTAAAACTGACGATCGTAATCACTTTTTTTATCAAAAAATATCTTTTTAATATTATTTGCCAAAGCAAGTTTAAACACTTGTAAAAATTGGAGCAAATGTAATTTGATATACAAATATTGTTAAAATCTATAAAGAAAAAGTATCATAGAAAAATATTAAATGCGACACACAAATTATCACAGTAGACTTTATTTTTCTTGTAGATTAGTATTAGTTTTAATTATATTTAACAAGTTTAGTAGTAATTTTAAGCTTCTGAAAATTAAGTTTTGCATTTAATTTACATATTATATATGAAATAGGCGAGCTGTTGTACAAAATAAAAAACAAACTATTTTTGTTAATATTTAGATTTCTTTTTAATTATAATATTTTTATAATTAAGTAAAAAAAAAATAAAGAATAGAGCTGATTGCAGATTTAAAATAACCTATTATTTGGGTTTTCATAGCCAAATAAGCAAAAGTTTAAATTAAAAAAGGCTTTGTTTTCGGTAATATTAAGATGTGGCCATCAAGTTAAAAGCAAGTACAATATTGTAATACAGCGCAAAAAAGAGACTTTTGTAGAGAATTTAAATTTTAAGAAATAAAATTATACTAAATAAGTTTTGGATCTGTTACTTTACGATTTTAGTAAGTTTACGTGTT
Source organism: Listronotus oregonensis (assembly GCA_019359885.1). NCBI lineage: Eukaryota > Metazoa > Arthropoda > Insecta > Coleoptera > Curculionidae > Listronotus > Listronotus oregonensis. The sequence continues at coordinate 95,802 of JAHBCN010002489.1, forward strand.
CATAAAATGTTAACAATTAAAACTTTACCATGATTCCTTCTTGTGTTATCTTGTATAAACATGTTAGAAATAGAATAAGAGTTGGGATAATAACAAAAAATTTAAATTTTTATTTTTTTAACCAAAAAATTATAACACAGGTTTTTAAAATCTCGAAAAAAATGGGAAGGAGAGTAACGTATTTTTTGTCAACGGATACAAGAAGATATCTTTGAAAAACAAAAATAGTATTACTTCATTACTTTTACATAGAATTCTTTTGTCTGCCCACCGACGCTACGAGCTAACGGAAATCTGTATTTTTACAGATATTTTCGCGTCGTATTTATTCTAAGAAAATATTCAGTGTACTTCCAAGCCGCTTTTACAAACTTGAACAAAGTAACCCACTTTGTAATAATGATTCGTAAGAGAAATTTAATGATTAATTATATATGCTTTTTGGTGACTAAATATGAAAAAATTACGAAATGGTATTAAATTCAGGGTTGCATGTTTTAGAACGGGGTCAATTTATTATTATCTTAAACATTCCAATTTATCTCAGAATCCATGTATTTTTTTTTAAATATTTAAGTGGAATTTTTGTAGTAAATAAAACTTTGTTCTAAATAATATTTTTTAAATTTAAAAAACCTTTTTGTTGCAAAATAAATGCTAAAAACAAATTTAAAAAATCAAAAATGGCATTTTTTGTTTCTTTTATTTATTTATTTATTTATTTATTTTTTTTTTTTTTGAGGCAGGAAAGGTAAAGGCATTATTTTAGAGGAAAGAAAACTTAAAAGAGATTTTGAAATTTACCACCATTTATCAATTTTTGCCAATTCTTTTTTTATATCGGACTATTTTTATTTTTTCAGAAACAAAAAGGATATTTACTTTTAAAAATTGTTTGATGCATTTAATATTTAAAAAATTAAACCTGGTTAATTATTATTTTTTAAGTACGGTAATGGAAAAAAGTTAAATTAAATCCATTTAAATCCGGGGATTAAGGCTGTCAAGTAAATTGCGGAAATGCAAGTATTAAAATATCTACGAGGGCATACAAGAAGATATAAATCATAAAAAAGACATATCTCTTGATGTCAAATGGTTTTTAAGTAATTTTAATAAACATTAATTAACTTTTTAAATAAAGATTATATTTCTGTTTTTATTTTTATACAACCTAGATTATTAATAATAAAATAATTTATAGATTTATTTAAAACAATAAAATTGTGTATGTAAGATTATTAGGCCATCTTTTATTATTAAAATACCGTTATGATTTTTTTTCTTCTACTTTACACCAAGATATCCTTAGATATTTTCCAAGAGGTCAGAGGTAGCAAAAGATGTAAACGTTGAAGAAATAGATTAAAACACCTTATTCATCGATAAATTCTTCTTTCTGCTACTACCTATTCGTACCGATTTGCACCTGTCCATGTTGGAAAAATCCATAATTGAGTGAACAATTTTGCCTTTCGGAAATTTACCTTGTGCACAGTGCCTCGATGTGGCTTTCTTTTACTTCATTAAAAAAAATCTCCTAAAAGAAATATTGGTATTACAGTACGCAGTTTTCCAACTTCTCCTAAACTTGAAGGACAGCCTAAAATTGTTGCCCCTGTAAACTATATACATAATAGTGTAATAAAACACACCCAATGCAGAAAAGTCACTGTAGTCTAACATGATGCGCTGCAAAAGAAACGCCCTGCCTACGGTCTTCCACTTCTGAACCCATCAGTTGCTTTTTTATTCGTCGAATATCAATTACTGCATATAGTCACTTTTCTGGTTTTTACAATATTAATTCTGGGGTAACCCTGGGCTTAGTACTGACACCAACTCTATTTCTACATTATATAAACGACTTCTCTCTTCTACGAATAACTCAATTTATAGTTTTGCTGACAATAGTACTTTTCATTTCAGTATTCAATTTCTCAAGCCAGTCTCCAAGCCTGATTTAAAAAACATTCGCAGAGTAAGACAGACATTTTATAGCGGATATTTTTTTGACAAGACCTTTAACCAATTTTGGATCGGGGTATTAAAAGTCTTGGCCAATTTTTGTCTTCCAAAACAATCCTTCGTGGAATGAGTTAAAAAAAAACTAATCAAATTTATGAAATTAGGTCTCTAGTAAAAAAAGTATCTTATAAAAAACCTTTAAAATTTTATCAGTGTATACTTTCATAATGAAAAATATGTTAAAATATAATAAGTTATTCTGGGTTGTGCCTATTTAATAATAACACAGCCCCACGCAAGAAAATAAATTAAAGTTCCAAAAGACTTGACCATGGCATCTATATGTTTTTGGGGCCGCTGAATCCATATCCGGGGTTAGTTTGACCTCATCAGGTCAGGTTCAAGGACATTTTGATGTCAAATCTTAAACATTAATTGCTTCAAATTTAAACGGTGTATACTTATGTTTTTGAGGTCGCTAAATACTACTCTGTGGTCAGTTTGACCCTATTGAATTTGGTTGCGATTTAATATTGAAACGCCCTACAAAAAATTGAAGGTCTGAAAAGCTTGACCATGAAATCTCTATGTTTTTGGGGTCGCTGAATCTGAATCCGGAGTCAGTTTTTATCCCCATCAGGTCAGGAGCAAGGGCATTTCAAGGTCAATCGTCAGTTGATAGGGTCAAACTGACCAACCCTTTTTTAACTTTTAATAACAAAATATGCTATCCTTGGTATTATTTCTTCATCACTTCAGTCTCGACTGAGTTACAAAAGAGAGTGTGTATCATTTTTTTTTGTTTTGTTTTTGTATTACCAGGCAAACAAATCTTTGTTTATTTTAAAAATATAAATAAATAAAAATAAGCAGAAATTTTATAACAATTATTAGCCTACATAATTATTATTGTGATAGTTTTAATAATTTGCCCATAAATTTAATCTTAATTTCAGTGAAAGCAGGAGAGCCCAAACAGCAATTGACCGGAAGCAGCGCAGTAAGTCCGAGAAGCTATCAGGGCCTGCTGCCGTTCCCAGACCCGTGACTAGCACAGAAGCCACTGTTTCCGGTTTCAGGAAAGCTCTTCGCCTCGGGACCACTCAAAGCGACTCAAAAGCAGCAAATAAGCCTCCTAAAGAAGTTAGCAGGGTAAGCGTTCGCGAGAATACGAATAGTATGATTCTCAAGGTAAACGAAAGGGAAATTAGGGTTTTGTCGGGTTAAATTACATTTGTTTTCTAACACAGACTTCCTTTTAAATTATTCACTATTCCAAAGTGTCATTATGGCCATTTTATTAGCCAATGCATTTAAAAGGAGTTTTCCATTACTTTTTTGTTTTATCCATTTTAATAAGTTTACTTATGTTTATCAGACCATTTTAACTTTTTTCTGCAGCCGTACCGAAAACAAAACCTTCGGTATGATTTATTAAATCGAAAGTTCTACTTTATACGAATCGTACCGAAAGCAATTTTCGGTACGATTCGCTTTTGAAATGATTTGAATGATTGTGGGTATCAACGTAGGCAACCTTGGCAACAATATACACTTGTATTTTTATTATGACAGCGCTTGTCGTATAAGATTCGAGAAAGTTTTCGTTTTTCCATTTTAAAAATGGAAATCAATAGTGAAAGTCAAGCCGCATTGTAGTACAGTAAACGAAGGTGTGAACCTGAAGGTCAGGTTAGGCCGTCATAATTTAGGTTTTAATTTGCAGGTATTAATGTATACAATAACCTCTAAAAATATCATATCTAAAAAAATGTCCGTAGGGGCCTGAAAATGGCCCTCAAGACCCCGGAAATCCGTTTTTTGAACTAATTTGGTCAATATCTCCCGAAATATGACACTTACGCAATTCGTGTTTGGACGAAAATGAAGAGCAGTTTATTAACTGCATATAAATGCCATAAATGCGACGAGTATTTTTTGCACCTGTCCCGTATCTCAAAAGGTGCTTTAAACTACTTACACTTCCAAACGGATGGACTAATTTTTAAATAACTTACGTAAAAATGCATATTTTTGCATGATTTAAAGTTTACATGAAAAAAGGGACGTGTAGCAATAATATCTTGTTACTGTTTCCTTTTTTTGTTTCTTTAGAATATTAAAAACTCGAACCAAAGTTAATTTTTTGGTCGATATTTTGACCCTCCTATCAATCTCTTTATATTTTTTTTATAAGAAGTAATTTTACCGAATTCTTTTGGATTAAGAAACTTTGGAAGGTATTGAATACATTTCGCAAAATCCAATAAATATATTTGTGTATTTTTATAAACAACGTGTTTTTCTTAGGGCGTTTTTCTTTTTAATTTCCGGAATTTTCAAAAATGCTCGAGTCTATCGGGAATTAATAAATATTCAAGGACCATAAACAATCTTTGTAAATTGGATTGTAGATTTGCATACATTTATTAATCAAGAAGATGTAAAAAGTGTAAAAAAAATCGCCTTGCTTTTTATTTTAGTTTTCAGACAAAACGTCTTAGAGAAAAACCGGGCAATATTTAAGTTTCTCCAGTTGCCTTTTTTTGGAGCACAAGGTAAGTTTTCATTTTTGTTATCCCAAGTTAACTAAAGATCACTTATTTACTGTAGGAAAGTCTAAGTTTTGTTGCCTTTTATTTTTGTGATAGAAATATGGAAGTCAAAGTAAATTCTGGTACGATGGAATGTTTTATTTATAACGAAGATCTGAGTAAAAACGTTGTGATGGTAACACGTGGATAAGAAACTTTAATAGATGTAAGCAAGATGAGAAAGGACAACCACCATGTGTTTCTACAGAAGCAATCCTTTCTGGAAATGCATAGGAAGTGTAGGCTGAAGTACTCCCCAATGAATAATGGCAAGCTACATTATCCAAATAGTCACTTTATTAAAGACTCGACAAAAAGGTTTGACCTTCTCCAAAGCCCCAAGAGAAAAAAGAACAAGCCCACAAAGGCCAGTCTTTTATTTTTGTTCCAATTTTCTGTTCTGTGAACTACCAGCTAATATAAATGATATTAATAAAATGATAAATAAATGATCTTTATGTAACTTTGAATAACAAAAATAAACCCTTACCTTATGCTCTAAAAAGAAAACTGGAAAAATTTAAATATTACCACGGTTTTCTCTAAAGACGTTTTTCTGAAAACAAAAATAAAAATTAAGGCAATTTTTTTTACTTTTTACACTTTTTTCTTGATTAATAAAAGTATACATTCAAAATTTACAATCCTATTTACACATATTGTTTGTAAATTAAAAAGCAGAAAGTATTGAAGTCAATGTGGGTGCACGCGCTGTAGCAGACGGCTGTTCGATACTATACATGAACGGTACGCGCACGGAATAAAATAATAAATAACTGAATTATTAGAAAGTTTAAAGGCAGAATTTTTTTGTCGTGCACTTATTAAAGTACTTTATGTAAATATATATTGATAAAAAGGTCAGAATGTGATTTTTAATACAATTGTAAAGCTCAAAAATTTGAACACATAGAGAAATTAATCATCAAAAAAAAAGGCCGGGTTTTTAGTGGGAGAAGAATTTCCTCGATTTTTCGGAAAACCAAAAAATTTGGAAAAAAAAGAGTGCTATCGAGAAGGGGACAATCTAAGCTTTTGAATGATGTGCATTGTTAGCCGATATGGTCCTTGAATATATATTAATTAGCGATAAACCCGAGCATTTTTAATACTCCGGAAATCCACATCGGTAGAAAACGATTTAATTAGAAACCCCAGGAGATTTTGGAACTATGCCTCTATTAAGAAGCAATGTGTGAGTAGCATTCCCAGCGAGATGCACTGGGGAGACAAGATTGCTCGGGGTGGTTCTGATATCAGCGATTTGTTTGGTGCATATTTCGAGAGTGTTTTCGTGCCGGAGAGGTATCAGTTTGATTTTGATTCGCTTCCTCAAAATTTAAACAATCTAGACTTACAGAGCATTGTCCTCCGGAACAAGGAAGTACAAGAGGTACTCCGAGAACTCGATCCTAGTAAGGGTTCCGGACCGGATAATTTACCATCTAGTTTCATCAAGAAATGCGCCGTTTCTCTTAGTGTGCCACTAACGCTTCTTTTTAATCGTTCGCTTTGTTTGGGTGTGTTTCCGGAGAGGTGGAGGTCTGCCACGGTTGTGCCCATTTTTAAAGGGGGCCAGAAGAATGATGTCACAAATTATCATCCTATAAGCAAAATTTTAATAATACCGAAAGTTTTCGAAAAATTAATTTATGAGTATTTTTTTACCCTAGTAAAAAATGCAATTATATTGCATCAACATGGCTTTTTTCGTGGTCGCTCCTTGGAGACTAATTTGTTCATGTTTAACGAATATCTGCACAACCACATGGACTGCAGAGTTCAGGTGGATGCTGTATACACCGATTTTAGCAAAGCATTCGATAAAATAAGTCCAACATTCTACTGAGCCGGTTGGCGGAAATCGGTGTGGGTGGTAGCCTTCTTAGATGGGTGGCGTCATATATTAGAGACCGGTCGCAATATGTTTCTCTTCAGGGCTTTAAGTCTAAATCATTTATATCCACGTCCGGTGTACCCCAAGGGTCACATCTGGGACCTTCATATTTTATTATCTATTTAAATAACATTAAATCTTGTTTTTATTATGCCGACTTTCTGCTCTATGCAGACGATTAAAATTACAGTATCGAGCTTGAAGATGTGACAAGCTCAGAGTGATTAAATGCTGAAAGACTATTGTGATAAGAATAGCCTATATCTTAATCTGTCTAAGTGCACCTCCATTACGTTCTCCCGCAAACAGGACCAAATAATGCACGAATACCGAATAGGGAATACTTCCTAAAAAAGTTTCTAATCTAAGAGACTTAGGAGTTGTCTTCGACTCTAAATTGCTTTTTGATTTACATGTTAAATCTGTTGTTAATTCTGCTTCGAAAATGTTGGGTTATGTTACAAGAAAATGTAAACATTTTAAGGATGCTAAACCAATTATTTGTTTGTACAACTGTTTTGTTCTAAGTAAATTAAACTTTGCCAGTGTTGTTTGGAGTCCACAGCAAATAACGTACATTGATCGTTTGGAACGAATCCAGAATAGATTTTTAAAATATCTTTCGTTCAAACAGGCATTTTTAATTCCAAACAACGATATTTCTCAGGCTCGGAGTCATTTTCGTCTTATGTCTCTGACGGATAGAAGAACCATCTCTGATGTGCTATTTTTATTTAAGATTTTTAATAACATAATACAAAGCCCAGAAATTCTCGAACAGATTTACATTAATGTCCCTCAGAGGCCTCTGAGAACAAACGAATGTTTAATCTGCCATTTAGGCGAACATATTCAGAATTCTCCTCTTTGCCGAGTAGTAAGACACAGCAATAGTCTTTGTAACAAAGTTGATTTCTTTTCAATGTCATTAACACAGATAAAAATATTTTAAAAAAATAATTAAGAACAGTAGCTTTACTTTAACTTTCCTAATGTGTCTTTAATGGTTGTTGATGATTTGATAATTTAAATTTTTTGCACGTTATATTTATTGTTGCTTGCTTGTATATTTAAATTAAGTGTAGTATCTTTAATTTAATTAATTTTAAGTTTGCTTTAATTGGTAAATAACCTTTCACATCTTTTATATTATAGTTACTTATATTTCATATTGTAATATTTATATTTAATTTTGTGGATACTCCAGTGGGTGTTTACCTGTTTGTATCCCTTATAACCAGAATAAATAAATAAATAAATAAATAAATCTAAAAGAACGGCCCACAAAAAATCGTTGTTTATTAAAATACACAAAAAATATTTATTGAGTCTTCCGAAATGTATTCAACACCTTACAAAGCCCCATTATCCAAAAGGATTCGGTAAAATTACTTTTTATAAAAAAATATGAGCAGATTGATAGAAGGGTCAAAATATCGACCAAAAAATTAACTATGGCTCGAGTTTTTAATATTCTGAAGAAACAAAAAAAAAAGGAAACACTAACAAGATATTATTGCTACACGTTCCTTCTTTCATATAAACTTTAAATCATGCAAAAATATGCATTTTTACGTGAGTTATTTAAAAATTAGTCCGTCCGTTTGGAAGTGTAAGTAGCTTAGAGCACCTTTTGAGATACGGGGCAGGTGCAAAAAATACTCGGCGCATTTATGGCCGATTATTGCAAAAACTATCAAATTTTTGACAAAAGTGATGAAAATCATTTTTGCAGTTCATAAACTTCTCTTCATTTTTGTCCAAACACGAATTGCGTAAGTGTCATATTTCGGGAGATATCGACCGAATTAGTTGAAAAAACGGATTTCCGGGCTCTTGAGGGCCATTTTCAGGCCCTTGCGGACATTTTTTTATATATGATATTTTCAGAGGTTATTGTAGGTATACATTAACACCTGCAAATTAAAAAAAATGTGACGGCCCAACCTGATCTTTAGGTTTGAGGTTTCTTCGGACTTCATTTACTAAACTATTGATTTTACATAAGATTAGTAAAGCTGCTAAAACGGCTACTTATGAATTATTGCCGCTAAAGTCAAGAGATAGGTATGAAAGAAAATCCTTTGGCTACAAACCAAAAAAATCAAGAGTATTGAATTAAAAACTTGTAGATAAATTCTAATCAGAAGCTGGAGATAATATCTACCTAGTAACAAAGGTAATATAATTAAATGTAATTTCTCTTCTTCCTTTTGATTAATTTTATGCATATTTTAGGTTGCATTGATCATTGGTTTAGTAGGTGCTTGTCGTCGTGAAGAGTTTTGTAAAATGAGTTTAAATATTATAGAAGATAGGATAAATATGTTAGTAATTAAAATTTCCAATTTTGAAACGAATATGGAAAGAACCTTTGTCGTCATTGGAGAAAATAATATATCTTAATACAGGAAATATTTGTCATTACGTCCAGCAAACACACCACATCGTAGATTATTTGTATATTACAAAAACGGCAAATAAACTACACAACCTGTTGCTATTTACACTTTTAGAAATATTGCCTGCAAAGTTGCTGAATTTCTTAAATTACAGTATCCCAAAGAATACATCGGGCACTGTTTGCGAAGAAGCTCAGCTACGTTATTAGCTAATGGTGTGATAGTATAACCAATTTGAGGAGACATAGACACATAATATTCCTTATAATATTAATATAAGTTATTGTTATAATTGTGTAATTATTAGTCATAAATAATATATTCATGAAAGCAATTGTTATGTAATATTTAATTTATAATAAAAAGTTCATAAGTAATGTATCCATCCAGATTCTTTTTAACATAATAAACGACCGCAGAAAAAATATTCTCCGTAACACGATCCAAAAGAAATTTTACGAGATTCGCAGGATTCCTGGCTCATCCTGGAAACTTCCTACTCATCCCGTAAAATATCAATTTCGGAGCTTGTTACGTGAATTATTATTAAGACCAACTCTATCCAGTTTACTTTTGCGTTTTTCTTTTGCAAATATAATAAATATAATAATGTTGGACAGGTTAATCGACAGAAGAAAAAAAATTGATTTCCCGGTTTCACCTTATTTAAATTGGTTACTTTGATAATATGTACAAAATAAGAAACATGTTTTTAAATTTTAAACAGTTTTAGACAAACGGTATAAATTCTCATTAGCATTCATCAAAATTCAGAATATGTATAAAATTTAATAATCTTATCCTCTTTTTGTACAGTAATGGCCATTGTGTTCTTTCCTTTCGTAAAAAAGGGTTATGCCACCTTCTACTGAATATAAATACCTGTTGAAAAACCTAATAAAGAAAAAGTGTCCGTTGTCAGTGTCTGAAAATATTTTTTATAATGCCAAGCTAACTTTGGAAAAAGTAACAATTATTCATTATATTGAGCAGAGAGGTTGGCCAGAAAAGGATGTGGCGGAAGAGTTTAACATCCCAAAGAGTACTATTCATTTTGTTAATAAAAAATGGCAGAAATCACTCCTTTGAGAGAAAGGCTGGAAGTGGTCGCCCCAAACTATCGAATCAAGAACAAGACAATAATTTATTTAATGTTTTAATAAACCAACCATTTAAATCTGTAGTTACAGCAAAAACGGAAAGCAATTTCTCAGCATCGGTTAGAACGGCACGGCAAGAATAAGACAAAACAATTCTCGAATGCGCCTACCGTTTAGCAAATGCCTTAAAACCGTTTTTTACAATTATGCCAATTGGAAAAAAACGCCTTGGAATGTTTCTCTACAATGTTACTTAGGAACCTCAGACTTTTGGAAAAATATACTTCACGATGAAGTTTCTAATCGGCTACAATGGATCTGTAGGCAGGCACAAGAACTTGGATTTAATTAAAAAGATACGAAAGGATAAAGTACTGGATCATGATTTTCGGTAAATGTTTGGGAAATTTGGCTGGTGCACAGGACTTAAGTGTATGTTATTTTATCGAAGGTAGGTTCAAGTCGATGAATGGATGGAAGAGCAGCGTATCAGGGTTTTACCGTGGCATGCACGTAGTCCGGATTTGAATGTTATGGAAAATCTTTGGGGCTTATTAGTTAAAAAAATATATAGCGAAATGAGTTTGGGCCGTAAATAAACTTAAGGATAAAATTTTAGAGGCGTGGAATGAGTTACAAATCCAGGCTACGCCCGGGCTGTGGTCCATTCGATGCCTGGAAGGTTAAACTCTGTCTTGGAAAAAAACCGGGCCGCAATAAAATATTAAATTTGCTTATATAGTAAAATTAAAAAATAGGATATTTAAGTTTGTTTTTTTATCTTGGGACAGTCCACGAAGGCTGGTGCCTAAGTACGAACGTACCGTGGGTGTCTTCAGTGTGGTGAGAGGGATCCTGTTCACATGGGACTTAAATTTTTGGAGATTGTGAGGAGAAGGAAAAACTTCTGCGGGCAGCAGGTTGCATAGTCTTTCTGTGAGCGTTGGATCATTAATAAGACGAACGGCTCTTCTTTGAATGGAGTCCAGAATGCTAAGTGTTGTAGGGGACGCCATTCCCCAGACATGAGAACAATATTCTAAAGAGGGTCTGATTTGGGATACATACAGAGTGTACAAATTGGAAGAAGAGAAATATTTTTTTGGCTCGGAAGAGAAATCCAATCTTTTTTGAAGCTGCCGAAGCTATGGATAAAATGTGTTTGTGCCAGTTGAGGTTATTCTCAAAAGTAACGCCGACTAGATTAAACGACTCTTTGTTCTGCAGAACTTGGCCGTTCATATGTAAGGGATGAGCATTTGCAGACTTTTTTCGCGACAGGGAACATGACTGTGTTTTCGAGGCATTAAACTGAACAAGATTTTTGGCGCCCCAATCCAACATAACTTTGAGGTCTTGTGAAAGAGATATCTGCATTGACCTGCGCTTGTTTTCGAAATCAGGATTACACGGTGGCTTAAGAAATTGAATACTAGAGTGGAGGGTACTATCGTCAGCAAAACTATGAATGGAATTGATTGTGAAAGAGAGAAGATCGTTAATGTGTAGAAGAAACAGCGTGGGTGCCAGCACTGAGCCCTGGGGCACCCCAGCATTAATTTGGTAGAAGCTGGAGGAATGACCATCTACACTAACTGATATATGTCGATTAGAAAGGAAACTGGAAAGCCAAGAGCAAAGCTTAGATGGAAGAACGTAAGAAGGAAGTTTGTTAAGAAGCCCATCATGCCAGACCAGATCGAAAGCTTTGGATATGTCAAGAGCAACGATCTGAGATTCACCAAGAAACTCAAGGGACTTGTACCAGTTGTGTGAGACAAAGGAAAGAAGGTCAGCTGTGGACCTACTGTGACGGAATCCATATTGTCTATCATGTAAGATCTTATGTTTTTCCAGATACTTTAAGATTTGGGAATTAATGAATTTTTCCATTACTTTGCAAACAACTGAAAGAAGAGATATTGGTCTATAGTTGGACGGGAGAGTTTTGGATCCTTTTTTGGGGACAGGTTGCACACGTGCAGCTTTCCAACTCTCCGGGAAAATGCCCGTGTCGTAAGAGATTCGAAAGAGGCGAGTTCGAATTTATTATATTGTTAATTTATTAAATTGTTTGTTTTTATAAAATATAAATATTTTTTTACTTTTGGCTTTGTTTATAGTAATTAAAAGTTAAACTAGGTAAAAAAGAGCGATTTACAAAAATTGACAGAAAAGTCAAAATTTGACAAATTTTCTGCCCAAGATTTAATGGCCGTTAATGTACATATTTTCAGAGTAAATAAGTTAACCAGAAATTATTTTTTCTTCTGGCAAATAACATACAAATAACAATATAAGAATAAAAACTTAAATCTATGTTAAATAATATTTGAAATATTTAAATATTTTTCCATTCTCATGAAACCAAAATATATAAACCAACAACAATCTATTTCGAGGTGTGTACAGTGTACAGGGTGGCCTATACCTTTTCTCGAAAACTATAGGTTATACGAGTTTTTTTTAAGAAAACTTTGTAGTAAAATTACCTTTAATTTAATAAAATTTTCAGGTTTTTTGCGTTTATCTTTACAGGGTGACCTCACAAAGTTTTTTTTTAAATAAAACAATCCATGTCTAAGACAAATTCAACGATATGTCTGACCATAGGTCTGTGATACACCACTTATTAGCGATTATATTTAGAATGGATGCCATTATGTAACCGCTATGCCTACGACTCTGATTGACTTTTTTTTTTTTTTAAGCCCTTTACTCGATTGCTCAAAACTTCCACGCCTGCAGCGACAATGCATCAGATAGAAAAATCCGCTTTAGCTTATGGCGACACAGGTGGCAGAAACCAGTACTCCAATCTGTACCAAAAATTAAAGAAACCAACCATCTACGATCCCATCGCAAGATCCATAGCGGGTTACGTTTGCAATAACGTCCCAGATAAGCTACCTAACTTGTCGCATTTTAAGAAGTAAAGTAAATTATATTTTTATTAAAGTAAATATAATAAATATGGTATGTGTTCTCATCTACGGTAGCAGTCATAATCTTAACAATAAAATAAAATCAGGTATTTTATCAGTAAATAAATTTTATTTATATCACCAGCATTTAGTAATCCTAATATTACAAAATGTGTGGTGTTGCAAGCTAAGTGTCGCACTGTGGAAAAAAAAACAACTAAAGATGTGAAGATTTGGCCTTTATGTGTCGCGTAAGTATACTATTACATTAAAAACACTTCATGTAAAGTAAGGGTCAAGTTCCTATCCAAAAATCTTTTTCCCTTAAATAACTGAGATCTAAAACTAATTTTGACTTGGTAAGTTTTTACTGATCTGTTTGTATTAATGATTGTTCTTTTCTTATTAATGCAGTCTAACCAAAAATGAAACTTTATACCGAGACTATTTTATTTATAACAATTATAATTTTAACCAAAAATAAATTAAACCAGTATTTTTTTAATCTAAAAAAAAGATATTTAGGTTGGCACGTTTATAGTTTTGCTACCACCAACCCAGCAAACAAATATGTCAATTTTTGTAGGGTTTATTTTAACTATTTTGCGATTTGTGCTAAAAATGGCAAAAAAATGTCTTACGAATAATTAAGCTCCACCCTGCCTGAAATAAGGAACACCGCAGAGGTGGCATCTCATGATTTTGGTGCCCGAAAAAGCCAGGCTTAGTACCTTAAGGGCCTTGGGATGAATCGGCAGAACACATACTGTGTTCGTGCCCAGCAATGACACGACTAAGATTCGCAATCCTCGACAATGACACCTTGTTGCCGGGGGAGGTAAAAGATCCTCTCCCAACAGGAGCTGAGTGACCATGGCAACAATAACAATAACACGACACGAAGACTGGAAGAGTAATTCCATTGCTGAAGAGTCCATTGAGAGCTTGCGCGAAAGTAAGAAAAGGATTTTAATTGCTATTTTCAGTAAAAAATAAACAATTTCGCCCTCAGTGCAAGAAATAAAGAGTGTAGCAATAAACTGTTTGGCCGATGGTTTAACACCAATGAGTGGTATTAATTTAATATATTGTAAATATGTTGTTATTACTTTTAATGGTTATTAAATTCTATTAATGTCACTGTTTTGGATAGAATTATTACCTATTTATCAAATACTACAAATATTTTGTCATAAAATTACAAATAGTTAATTATGTTACTGCTTTTAATAAAAAATGCATAATTTTTTTGTCTTACGTTCTTCTTATAACGGCTCTTGCACTTTAATATATCCATTATATTAAAGTACTTAGTCGAAAAAATTTAACATTTCGATACCAAAAATGACGCTCCTAATAATGTCAAAAAATAAAATATTTTTAAATTCTGCATTATTTAAAACGTGATTGTTAGTATTAAAAGGACGAGGGGGGGCACTGTGACATCATGGGCCAAGTGAGAGCTGTGGCTCTTTCGATGAAGCAGGATAGCATCACCCTGGTAATCCACTTGGACCTCATGCACAAGGTGGACATGGTATCGGCGGATGACTGGGCTCACAAACGCTGTGGGACACCAAGCGAAGGAACAGTTATCTATACAGATGGCTCAAGGAAAGGAAGCCGCACAGACTTCGGTTTCTATGTAGAAAGGACGAACCACAGGTTCTATGGAATAATGGGAAAATATGCAACCGTATTTCAGGCGGAAGTTATGGCAATAGCCAAAGAATACTGCCTTAATAGAAGATACAGGGGAAAAATAACTATATCTACTGACAGTAAGGCAGCGATCGGGGCGCTAACAAATACAGTGCACAGATCAGAACTGACAAATAGATGTCGGGAAGCAATTATTAAACTAACGAAAACCGCCAGAGTCACCCTGCAATGGGTCCCTGGACACAAAAGGATCCCGGGGAATGAAATGGCTGACAAACTCGCCAATTTGGGAGCTGAGGACAATGGACCTGAATATACTGTGGGAATCCCTTACAACACGGATATGACAGAGATAGCAACATGGATAGAGAAACGGTTCGATGAGAACTGGAAAAAGACAAAAGCCAGACAATCAAAGGCTGTTATTGGGGAAGAACTATGGAAGGACCTACCGATAAAAATAAAGGACTTCAATAGGCTGCAAATGAGAAACCTGAGAGGCATACTGACAGGTCATTGTAGAAACAGACACTATCTCAACAGGATAGCAAAAAGCGAGACAAGTACATGTAGATGGTGTGGAGAGGGAAGAGAGGATGCCATACATGTACTTAGAGATTGCCCAGCACTAGGGCATATCAGGGGGAAATGTCTGGGTACGGCATGGCTGGACCTAAATGACATAAGATTCCTACCACTAACAGGACTTGCATTACTAGCGACGAAATTGGGGCCCTAGTAAGCAAAACGACAGCACCATATCAGTGTAAAAGGAATGCATACATAAGGGACAGTACAGGGTGACGGAACCTGTGTATGCTTAAGGGTTGGTGTAGAGCATAATGGGCTTAGGCCTCAGTGCTCAGGGCCCCAGCGAGGAAACTCACCATGATAAAATAGATAGATAAATAGTATTAAAAAGACACATTTTTCGGACTGAGTACGCTATTGATTTCAATAGACCTAGGACCATAATGGATTTATTATAGTCCTAGCACCGTCTTAAATGAAACGTAGTACACGAAAGACTGCTTTTAAAAATGTATTTTGCCTTCATATTTGTCATGTGTTGTCAAAAATGAAATCTAGAATATTTTTTAATAAAATTTACCAATTTTAATTTAATTTCAATTGGCGCCAGAAGATCAAGTTCTGTAAGCTATTCGGATCGAAAAGGATCATTATGATACACGCCCTGTTATCCGCCTTGGCTAACGCCTCGTCTGATAATATTTACAGGTAATATCATAATTATCGTTATTTTGATCCTTATCCCGCCCCTCCACTTTTTCTTTTGCACCTGACTCTTAGAAATTTGACTATTTTGTATATCTGTTACTGCATTACGTCTACTAGTAAGTTAATTTATTTTATTTATTAATTTAAAATAAAAATTGTAAATTGTTTAAGCAAATAAAAACAATTTACTTAAATATTCATTGCAATTGTTTTTAAATATTTAAAAAATAAAAAGCAACTAATTTTATTGGGTAAACTTTGTTCAGAGAATATAAAAAATAATATTTCACTGGATATTTATTATTTTTTTGACAGTTCCTGGGTACCTAGGTGAAAATCTAAGGTGACTCCGCTATTCATAATATTTTTTGTCCTATATTACAAAATTTGCCGTTAATGTTCAAAATAAAGACATACGATATCAGCACGTAGTTTACCCTTTTTATTTTAAAAATATATTTCGTATAGATCCTATTTTTTAGCACAATTATTGCAAGTGCGTCACTCACGAACACCAATATCACTTTACTTCATCCAGTAAACTTTTTCATTTTCCCGCATACTGCCTCGCATTTCAGAACTTTCCAGCACATCTGCATTAGTCTACATCAACCAGAGTAATTTGCTTTGTAGTGCAGATGCATTTTTTTAATGTAAATAAAGCTTTTTAGACTTTTGAAGTCTTTGTGGCAGTGACAGTTTTAAATAAGATAGTAGCTTTAGGTTCATTGTTTGGCGTCGTTCTAAAATTTAAATTAAATGTACATAAATATTTTACAGTCAATGCTTAGAAAATATACAGAAATAGGCAAAATTTAAACCAATAATATACTTTTCTAGTAGTGACTAGAAAGAAATTATTTATACTTTCTGCAGCGATTCTGATAGATTACCTATATTTTCTTAATCCACAATAGAAAAATTTTGACTTATTATCTCTTTTAAATTAAGAATTTAATATATTCTTTAATAAACTTTAAAAATCAATACACATCAATGATCTATACAATATTTTTTGAGTCTGCCTTACTTATACAGGGTGTTTCTTAATAACATGCTAATATTAACGGGGGTGATTCTTGGACCCATTATAAGAAAAAAACTTTATATGAATGTATGTCCTAAACGTCTTATCTTTTGAGATACAGGGTGTTAAAATTTTAAGAAAAAAATATTTTTTTTATTGTCATTTTCATACCACTTTAAATATTTTTATGAAAATTGGTGTACGGCGTTTATGTATTAAAAAGCATTTTTTGACCTAAAAAACATTTTTTTATTTTCAACAGTTAAAAGTTATCTTATTAAATAAATTATTGTTCAAAGTTACATAAATCGTTTTTTCTCATAATTGGTCCAATGAGATGCAAATAAGTGAATTTATTTTTTTTATGGGAAAATGGTGAGTCGTAGGAAAAAAAGTGAAGTAACCAAATTTGTTTTAAATTGACCGGTGACTCCAAAAATAATTTTTATTTACAAAAATGCAGTGGCGTACTACTTAATTCAAAAATATCAGTCAGAGTCTAGTACGGACGCCACTGTTGGAAATAAAAAAAATGTTTCTTAGGTTAAAAAATGCTCTTTAATGCATAAACGACGTACACTAATTTTCATAAAAATATTTAAAGGGTATGAAAATGACAATACAAAATATCTTTTTTTCTTAAAATTTTAACACCCTGTATCTCAACAGATAAGACGTTTAGGACAGGAGTTTTTTTCTTAAAATGGGTCCAAAAATCACCCCCTTAAATATTAGCATGTTATTAAGAAACACCCTGTATAAGTAAGGCAGACTCAAAGAAGTAACTATAGTTTAAAAGCCACTTACGTAAAAACAAGCCTAAAAAATATTATAAGAGATCATGTATGGATGTCTGAACTATCAAAAATATTTTAATATTAGGTGCGAAATGAAACGTAAATGAAATATTGTACAGGTATAGGCGACATACATCCATTTACTTTACCAACACATACCCATTATCTGATAAATAATATATTCTACATAACTACATACAGACCTACCAATCGTAGGTAAAAAATAAACTCGAATTTGACGCAATTATGATAGCATGTTACAAATGAATATAAAACCGTTTTGATTTTGTCAACGTTATCTAGGGTAACGTCAATTCTTGGAAGTAAGTGACTGTTCTTTTTTATTTCATTTATTCTTCTGAAATCAACACAAAATCTGGTAGAGTTACCCTTTTTTAGGACCAAAGAGGATGACTACGGACGGTTCTACAACCCCATGGTTTAGCATGTCTCCCAATACCTTTTTGTTTTTTTTTTTTTGGTAAAGAAAATTGGTCTTGGTAGTTATTTATTGGCGATACGTCACCAGTATTTATTCAATGTTATACTGTGCTGGTGTTTCTTAAGTCATTTTTGATAAAAGAGAAAACATTTTAATTTGTTGCTAAAAGTTCTTTAAGCTTAGAGACCAGAACTAGATTTAATGGAGATTTAAACAAAATTATTAAGTCCTGCAGAGCATGAGGTAGTTTACTAAAAAGGACTTTTACGGATGTAGTAAAAATACAGGTAATTATCATGTTAACAGGTTCTTTGGTACCTATTTTGTCGCCCTGGTGAGAGTAATCTTACCGGTTTATCAATTTGA
The DNA here is from genome assembly GCA_019359885.1 of Listronotus oregonensis. Classification (NCBI taxonomy): domain Eukaryota; kingdom Metazoa; phylum Arthropoda; class Insecta; order Coleoptera; family Curculionidae; genus Listronotus; species Listronotus oregonensis. The sequence continues at coordinate 114,220 of JAHBCN010002489.1, forward strand.
CGAGTAAATGTTTCATTTGTTCTGGGTCGAAGTTCTTGTCTTTAGAATTTTTTTAGCCTGGGTTTGTATCTTTTGTATACGTTCGAATAATCCCACTTCACCTCCTTCGGTGTCTTTAAAGTTTGCTTTTTTATCTTTATGACAGCCCACGATGGCTTTTAAGATGATTAACCCATTTTATCCCTCATGTTTCGTCAACGCCGTTCAAGCACCAAAACATGCAGGTATTGCATTTTTACGGCATAACGCGATAGTGCTACCTTAAATGTTATACAAATAACCACTACCTCTGAACTACCCCCATTAACATCTGGGTAATGTCATGTACACGGAAGCTGGAGTTTAACGTGGAATCCGAACCACACCTAACGGCACACGTTGTTCACTGGCGATTACCAGTTTAATTACTAACCGTACTTAGCTTCGCTTAACTTCGCTGATCTCAGAGGCAGCGGTGTTTCGAAGCAGCGATGGCCCTTGGATAGTGTTTTCTGGATTTGGCGGTAGTATAACATCTTTTGAAAGTACGACCTCTTAAATTAATGCCTCATTGTTCTGTAATAATCTCAGTACAATCTCTTTATTGTGTGTTTCCCATATTTACTAAGAAATTCAAGTACAAACTAGTCTTTTATAATGTAAAGACCAAGGATAACTTTGTCCATTATGCCATCGACAAACACATCGTGTATACCCTTTGTCGTTCCCAGGCTTATTCTGGCCTCATGTACGCTTTAAATTGGTATACCTTCTTTATTAGCACTTACCAAAATATAATTGTTTTAGGACGAAATATTGTGCACTGAGCTACGATGTTCGGCCCGACGACAGTAAATGTAGAAGTATCTAGTACCATGTCATATATCCGACACCAGATATTTTTAGGTACTACCAAGCTGTTTGCAACCAAGATACTTTAATTATTGATGGGACTTGCAGCAAACTCCCCTTTCTCTGGTAGAATTTCTTTGCATATGCCCATCTTTACCACAAAAGCAAAGAATTCTGTTTCTGTGTCGTAAGGCCCTGGTGTTGTCTCTATCTGCAATTTCTTTGTTTAAATTGCCATCTTCTAATATAAAGTCTGTTCTTTGTAGTCTTGCCTGACTTTTTCAATAATTTCAAATTAAAGTACAGATTTTTTTAACTTGGCCACTCTTAAAGCTTGGTTCCCTTTCGGATTTTGGCAATCTTCCAAAAAATAGCTACTAACTATATACAGATGCATACTTTTGGGCATCTCTTTCTCTTTATTCTTGATTCTACACCTTATAAACTTCTTATAGTATGTAATCTACTTTTATTTAATTATTATTATGTCTTTATTTCGTATATTTTTTAAGGACTTTTGAATTCAAATCTTTTATAGGATCTTCTTGTTTTTTCACCGATAGCTTTTTAATTCACTTAGTTCTTCCCTGCTGACTTGCAACAATAAGCATTTAAATATCATAAGGGCGACTCTAGGGCTGTTAAGAGCCTTTAAAGTGGTGGTCGGAATGGGTACTACCAATAGAAAAAGTAAAATAATTTATTTCAATAAGTTATTAAACTAAACTAAATAGAGCTCTCTACAGTTCTATAAACCAAAAAATATGTTTTCAAAGTCTGTATTAGTTATGTACGATTGTAAAATGAGATTTATTTAAATTTAAACAATATTTTACAAAAATCTTATCTATTAATTTCTTTAAACGCAAATCGATTGTCTTTACCAGAAGAAGAAATCTAGAGGGCTTAGGACCCCTACGAGGTAAAACAATCAAGATTGTGGGTAAAATATTTGAGTGTCATCCTAGACTCCAAACATGTTCAGAAAATAAGAAAGAAAGCGGAGATGATTCTTATGTTAATCAGACGCGCTTATGAGAAAATATGGGGCCTTAAACCAAACATGGTTTATTGGTTATACACCATGGTGGTAAGGCCTATGATAACATACACATGGTGGACAAAAATGCGACAATAAACTGCTGTTACAGAACTGACCAAGGTACAGAGACTTGCTTGCTTAGCTACAACAGGAGCAATTGACACAACAATAGCAGCCATGGAGTGTCTCCTAGACTTTCCACCACTTAACCTCATAGTGATGGGAGAGGTAAGAATGGGCTACTTCCGACTGCAATAAAAACCAACTGGTGTACTACGCTACTTTGGGACACAACAACATAAAAAGTCAGGTTGGCGGCAACATCCTGGATAAGAAAACAGACCAGATGGTTTCCCAATACTCATTCAACTAAAACTTCGAGGTTAAAATTTTAGATTGAAGTGAGTGTCAGCAACCCGATCTCCCCAGCACGGTCGGAGACATCAGGTGGTATACGGATGGTTTCAAAACCAAGCAGGAAACTATAGTAGGCGTGTACAGTGAAATAAGGAATTCACAATTTTTTATTCCACTAGGAACACATAGCTCTGTATTTCAAACGAAAATACATGCTTTACTGCACTGTGCAAAAGAAAATAGGAGAAGGGCTTATAAAAATAAGCGGATCTGCATAATAACAGATAGCTAGGCGTTACTAGGGGCACTAGTAAACCCCAAGGTAACGTCCATGCTGATATGAAAATGTCAAAAAGAACTGAAAGTCCTGGGAGAACGCAACAGGATAATTCTCCTGTGAAACCTGGACATTCGGGAATAGAAGGCAATGAAAGCGGCACCATACTTTGGACCAGAAACTGCCCTTGGAGTGACCAAAACTACAGAACGAAAGCAAACCAGGGAATGGATCTGAAACAAACAGGAGAAATACTGGGGAAACCTGAGTAGAATATGACATGAAAAAAGCTTTATAAGGAAAAGACTTCGCATAACAGTTGGGTTGCTAACAGGGCACGATAACCTAAGAGGACACCTACACCTACAGCCTACCATATACTGTGCGAATGTGAAGCGTTGAATCACAAAAGACAGACAATATTTGGGCAACTGAAAATGAGCCCCCAGGAATATATCAACCAACTAGTCTTAGGGTTATACAGACTTGTAGAAGAAACAAAACTAATGGGAGGATTGGTATAAAAGATAATGGAAGATTAGGCATAAACAGCCCAAGAGGCTACGCTTCCTCCAGTATTAAATCAAGATGGCTCCCAATAGAAGAAGAAAAAGAAGAAGAAGAAAAACAAATCAAGCAACATACAAATAAACGCTTTGCTAAGATCACTAAAAAGAATTTTACAGTTTTACTATTTAAAATAAATTATTCAAGATTTTGTTCTTAGTCCATTAAATTTTAACAGGAATCAGTTAAAAAATCAAAAATAAACTTTTAGAACACAAGCAAGGTAAAAAAACGGTAATTTTTTTCTTTGTGATCCTTCAAAGATTTAAATAAAACAAATTTTAAGGCTATTAGACGATAATAATTTATAATTTTTAGAAAAATAATACGTTGATTAAATCGTACAGTTTTGCATCCCAGCAATATACTTTGAAATCGGCGATTTTCTGTAAGAATGATTTACCTGGATAATAATTTGTGAACTTTTAAAAATATTAGGATTGCCTATAAAATAAAAAAATAATATTATAATTATTTAATTAGAGGCGACGTTTACACATCTGCCAACCTAATGGAACCTATTTTTTATCAAATATAATATCAAAATAAAATTATTACCAATGTGTTGACTATAAAATTTGGACAAGGCTAAATTAATGTAAAAAAAATTAAAGGTTTTGGGCTCCCTGTATACGTTAATTGCTTTTTTTTATTTTGCCTGACATTACTAATATACCACTATTTTTTCTTCAGTTTTATAAATATACATTTTAGTAATTTTTTTTTATTTTTAATTTAATAAATTTTCATATGCTTTCTTTATAAAATTGAGGAAAAAAATTAGTGGTATGTAGAATAAAATAGTTTTCATTCAATTGGTAGATGAATAAAGGTCGTCTTTAATTCAAATTTTAAACTAATACTAAAAAGAAATACAATTTTGGTTTATAGAGAGAGAATTGGATTTCTAATAATACACAGTGTAATACTCGAGGTAGGATTAAAATATACTATTCATATTCTGAAAGAGGGATTTAGCCAGTTCGTTATTTAATTGTAGTCTAGTTAATTTTGATTTAATGCGAGACTCGTGCTTAAATCTTAGAGCTTATTGTTGAAATTCACGCTGAGATAATATTGCCTTTAATATTCTAAAATATGTGGACAAATAATGCTATTGTAATGGGTGTTTAATTAATAAATCATTAGGTTAAAACTGTTTTTTTTTAAGTTACAAGAACATCTGTCCTATCGGGGTATAACCAAAAAAAAATTGAATATGGCAGTGGTACATTATTAATGGTCCGGGAGCTAGCAACGTCGGGAAAAAAAATTCAAGGCGGCTGATTTTTTGTGATATGTTGTCCTCCTTCCTTTTTTGGGTAGACCCTGGGCAATCTGGCTGGCGGTTGCGGTTGCGGTTGCGTTTATTAGTGCGCATCCTACCTGTACAGGTAAAAATCCAAGATTTTGAAAACATTTAAGGAAGCCAATTTAATTTCTTCTCTTTGGATAGACTTTCCAAACATATTTTTTTTGCCAGACACTTTTATCATTGCTAATTATATGCCAGACCCGATTATTTTTTATGAAACTTTCAAACTATTTTAGTATGTCTGTTGTTTTAATATTATGATATTTAAGTATACAAAAACCTAAAATTAATTTGCCAGACGTTAATTTGATTGCTAAACCTTGAATAAGAACGACAAACTTATTGGTTAGAATTCATAATAGCCTGCAAATTAATATGATTTTTTTGCTAACTCAAGTACGATGCTTCAATGGCTAAACGGGTATCACGTTTGCCCAGCAAAAAATTGTTTTTTTTTAATTTTCTAATACTTCGATTTATATTGCATTAGTTTAAAAAAAATATCGTAAGAACCGTTTTCGAGATATTCCGAAATTAATGCACGGCTTTCATACATGACAGATATCGACAATGTTAATTATACACAATTTGATTGTTAATATCACGTTCCACAGACGTTATACTTATTAAGGTATCAAGGGTATTATAAGGATAATAACGCTTAAGGTCGATGGTGTGTTTCCCGAGGGCCTTTGCCCCTATGGATATACGTTGACCGAAAGCGTTATTATCCTTAATACCCGTGGTGCCTTCAACGTTTAATGCCCGACTAAATATTCTTTATATGAGAAAAATTTGAATAAATTTTGAATGTGTTAGTTTAAACCAAATCAAGTACTAGCATTTACCTGAAAAAATTGTCGAAACGTAATTTTGGTAACCATGGTTAAAGCTATTTGTCAATAAGACAACACAACAAATAATTTTGCGATTGAGGCATAAAAATGTCCAAAGTGGTGGAAAAAACCCATCTCCCCCAAGTTATTTTAGTGAAAACTGGTAAAGCTGAGCGTGCGCTTGTGCCAGAAAAAACTAGGCGGATTTACGAAAAAGAATATTTCCATTTTGAGTCCTGGCTGACGGGAAAACACTGCGAGGTTCTGTGGACGAAACCTTTTTTTGAAAGGCCCCTATTTTAAAGATTTGTCAGAGTCATATTGGGCCAGAATCGTTTGGGAAACAAAGTTTTCAATGTTACGTAAAGAATTAATAGTTATAAGAAGGGATAAAAAAAGTAAAGGGGAAAGGTTGATTCTCTATGTAATAGGTTCTTTGAACTTCGTGATAAACTTATTCAGCCTAAAAAATCATTGAAGGTTCTGACTGCAAACAATTTGAGTTTACCTGAAAGAAGGCGACACAGGTTTTTTTGGCAGATAAATTGCATTAGTGATAGGTATTCGGAGCTTGTAGAGGAGAGAGTTGGAAAAAAGTTTTCCCGATGTGCGTGATATGGGTCACATATTTTATTGACTTCCCTTGTAGTTAAAAATTGGCCAAGCAAGGAACTTGTTGGGGTATTGAAACAGTGAAATTGCGCAACAGATTTTAATTCGGGACTATGTTATATAGTTTTTTTTGAGCTATCGTGATAAACGATATACTTTTGTGCAAGACTATTGGTAAAAATACATTTGAAATATACCCTTTAAGATTCTCTTTTGAGTTTACCTGATCTAAGGCGTACACAGTCATTTTTAAACCCCGTACAGCTGTAACATTTCATTCTAATTGCGGGAGGTAGTTCCGAGAGCTTAATGAGGTTAGGAGGCTGGAAGAGTTCTCGGTACACGTGGGTACGTGGATGATTAGTGAAACTCCAAATTGGCTAATAGCTTCCTTAGTGTTGGAAAAGTTTACTTCAAGTAAAATCAGAACTGCGGAATGGAAAGGTTTTTGGAAATGTGGAATATTCACGTCAGTTTGAAAATTGTACGTTTTATTTTCGAAAAAATAATTTTTATTATGATATGTATATTGTGTAAGTATGTTTGTATTTTCGTAATAAATGCTTAAATAAAGATAATTTATTGTTTATTTATTGGTAAATTTGTAGGCCCTAGGGCGTTATTTTTTTTTAATAACGCCCTAGGGTAATATTTCGTATTTAACTGACTTTCATATAATATTATTATTTGTCAAATAATATACCAGTCGGACATTAAAACAATTTATAATTTTTAATTAGATGAAAGACACTTTTATTAAACCTCTTTTATTTAGTTCTTAAGAAAAGCCGTGTTTAGAGTGTACCACCTTAATATCTTTTTGTTATGTCACTTTTGTAAAAAAACACAAAATTTAATTTTTCTTTGGCATAAAAATTTTAGGGGTTTATTAGGAAAACTTATTTATGACGCTTATTTCCAAATAAAACATGGTTTTTTAAGACTCGATTCTAAAAAAATAAAATATAAGATTTTTAAACTCGTGTGGCTTTTAAAAAATTGGTGCGATATGTTTTTTAAATTAACCTGTATGGGGCAAAGCTAGTGAAATTAAAAAATCTTTTAAATAAACACATTTTTTCTTCTTTGCGACATCTGGCAACTTTTTATTGCATTAATAAGCCGTACTGAAACAGATAAACAAAGGCAGCCAAATAATTTTAATATTATACTAACATACCTTTAACCTTATATGCAAAGCTTAAAACGAAAATTGCAACACACAAAAAAATTGAAGTAATTTATTTAATGACACAATTTGTAAAAGAGAAGGGAGAGAGTGTGTTAAGAAAAACTAATGTTTATTTTCGTATTTTGCGTAAACCAGATACATTAAGAGCTTTGTTATTTGCTTTTCCCATAAATAAAATTCTATTGTACTCTCAAGAAATAAATCACTGTTTCCTTAGGTAAGAATTATGCGATAAATATTTTTGTGACAAATAATTTAAGAAGGGACCCAATTTTGACTTTTTAAAAGCATTGTAATATTCTGACAAGATTTGTTTTGCCCTTTTGACAAGGGTTAATTGACAGACCATCTTTTTTGCTTAAATAATGATATGTTCTTAAAAAATGAAAAGAACCTTATACTTGGAAGATTTCTTTTCGTCTGTTAGGCCAAAATCATTTTGCCTTACTAACTACACTATTAATTTATGTAAAACAGACTTTATTAGTAACACAACACAGATCAAAAATAATTAATTCATAAATTATCCAAGTAACTATTTGGATAATTTCTGAATTAAAATGTATAAAATAAATTAAAAAAGGGCCCAATTTTTTTAATTAAATCCACTTGTTCTCGTTACTCTCTAATACACTGAAAGTTGATCAAAAATTAGTTTTTTAATTAAACAATAAAATTTATATTACGTTTTATAATTTATCATAATATTTTGTAGTAATCTTATGCATTATGCTATGTTATAACTTTTCTATAGCTGGTTCTAAAAAGGGTTTTTTAGAATGTAACGCAAAGCTGATCGGATTAAGATATGCTTTAGAAAAACACTATTTATCCGTGAGGTAACATTTTGCAATCTACTATTATGCATTATCAAGCTGTACTGGAAACTGGAAGGGAGAAATAAAGACTCCAGAAAAAATGTATAATACTTCCATCATAAAATGCATAAATAGAGAATAAAATAGCACTATTTTTTTAGTACTTGCAGTATTTCAGGCAAAATATCAAAATTTTAGGGAAAGAAAAAGTTGTGGGATCGAGCACGGCAAAATAATCGACATTTTATTTGTTTGGCAATGTTTCGATCCTGATATTAGATCTTTATCAAAATTCCAAATAAAAGTTTTAATAATAAAATTGACTTTAGCAGTTATTATTTGTTTTTGGTGGTAATAATAACCTTTTGTATTATTATTATTTAAGTTAATTTTTTAACAAGAAATTTATTTAACGTCTTTTTAACGATATTGTGGTATGTCCAGTATAACACCTTTTATAGTCTGACAAAGTATTTATTATTTAAAAGCTATGTTACCTTATAATGTCAATTTAAAAATATTTAGTATAACATTAAATTTACTGTTTTTAATTGTAAAAAATAAATAAAACAAAATCTACTGTAAATATTACACTACATAAGGATGTTACTTACAATACTTAAAAGTTTAATTAGTTTTTTTTTTGTGTTGATTCAGAAATTACTTCGTGCCAATTTTCTATAAATACTAAAGGAAGAGAGGTATACTATCTTAGGAAACAGTTTTCCAATCCATAATTTTAATATTCCATTTTTACAGCTAGCTCTGTTTGAAAATGTTTTGCATTTAATTGTTTTTATGACCTCTCTTTGTTTTCAAAAGTCAATGACATATTAGTGATTACACTGTTATAACTGTCTGGAATATTTTTTCCTGATCTTAATTGATAATTTATGTTAATTTATAGAGTCTTATTTAAGTATTTTGGTTTTAAAATAAGCAAGACTATGTTTATTCATTTGTTGGTTTTTGGGTCGTATGTAGTATGTATGTAGACAACCAAGGCAATGTATATGCAGAAGCGTACCGACTGTTAATTTTTTTTAAACAAATAATTGGGTGAATTCCTTACATAATTTATCTTAAAGTTGGTATAGATTAAAATTTTTAGTTTAGTATGTATGGTCCTACAATAGTTATTTATTAAAATATGTACCAAAAACAGAGCGACACTGGTTATCCAAGTTTTGACAGACGGAGCTACCCCGATAATTACATGTAGAAAATACTCGAAAGAAAAATCTTTCTTTCCTATCTGAATAACGAACAAAGGAGAAAGCATCCAAGGGTTGAAATGAGAGATAATAAGCTGTATACTAGTTAAACCTTTATTTTTTTGTCTTAAAAGTCATAAAACCTCGTGTCTGCGCCATAAATTATTTAGGATCAAAGGTCGCAAAAATTAGTTTTTCGCGACCAACTTGGTTTTATAGCTCAAACAAGAACATTTATATAAAAATTTAGACATAAAATTCAAATTTTATTTAGAAAGCAGTTCTTTTAACTCTGTAGCGGATCCCTCAATACTTTCTGGCTGCCTTTTTATTTCTTTATTAATAATAATGAACTAGCAGGGTTGTTATTTTTACAAAACGTCATTTTTGAAACATATGAAGTTTTATAGGGTTATTTTACTGGAAATAAAATTAATTTTTGATTTTTAAATGGTACAACCAGTATGTTTTTTGTTTTTCGATTCTGGATCATTATTGTAATGCATTATTTTTAAATCAGTTTTTTCCAAATTATATTTAAAGTAAATTTTAATTTTTTCATCTAGTACTATGTGTCTAAAATCACCGCACATACATTACTTGCTTTTAAAAAATTTAAACTCAATTTTATCTCTTAAACTTTTTAACAGGACTCTAAACTTCGTTATTTTTATTATTTTGCTCCAGCCAAAAATATAATAAACATTTACTTTATTACACTACTAAATGGAGTATTTTAAAGCGAATGGGGATATACAAACTACGCCAATAAAGAAAATTATTTTCGTTTAAAAATTTTGTTTAAAAAAAAAAAAAAAAAAAAAAAAAAAAAAAAAAAAAAAAAAAAAAAAAAAAAAAAAAAAAAAAAAAAAAAAAAAAAAAAAAAAAAAAAAAAAAAAAAAAAAAAAAAAAAAAAAAAAAAAAAAAAAAAAAAAAAAAAAAAAAAAAAAAAAAAAAAAAAAAAAAAAAAAAAAAAAAAAAAAAAAAAAAAAAAAAAAAAAAAAAAAAAAAAAAAAAAAAAAAAAAAAAAAAAAAAAAAAAAAAAAAAAAAAAAAAAAAAAAAAAAAAAAAAAAAAAAAAAAAAAAAAAAAAAAAAAAAAAAAAAAAAAAAAAAAAAAAAAAAAAAAAAAAAAAAAAAAAAAAAAAAAAAAAAAAAAAAAAAAAAAAAAAAAAAAAAAAAAAAAAAAAAAAAAAAAAAAAAAAAAAAAAAAAAAAAAAAAAAAAAAAAAAATAAAAAAAAAAAAAAAAAAAAAAAATTATTGGGATGGCTTTTTTATTTAAAAATTTGGGGTTTTTTTTGAAAGGAGTTTGTTTAAAACATTAAATTTTAAATAAATTTTAAAAATAAAAAATAAAAAAAATTAAAAAAAATATTTAAAAAGGCCCTAAATCAAATTTAAAAAAATAAAAAATAAAATTAAAAATCTAAAAAACCTTACAAAAAAAAAAAAAAGAAAGGGGGAAAAAAAAAAAAAAAGAAAGGAATCAGCTTACTTTACACCCCAAAGTAAAAATTCGGAAAGAAAAAAAAAAAGGGCAATAAAATTTATTTTTTGGGAAATTTTAAAAATTTTAAAATTTTTTAAAAAATTGTTGTTTGAAATTTTAATTAAATATTTTTTTTTTTAAATTTTTATAAATTTTATTTTTTAATATTTTTTTTTAAAAAAATAAATATTAAAATAATAAAAACCTTTTTAAAAAAGGGCTAATTTCCAAAAAAGTTTCCGGCCGTGTTTGCTAAAAAAATTTTTTTGGTTTTTATTTTAATTTTAAAAAGTTTTTAATTTTTTCAAAAAATAAAAAATTAATGTTTTCTTAAAAAATTTATTTACTTAAAAAGGGTATTTAATAAAAAAATGGAAGAAAATGTTTTTAAATTTAAAAAAAATCGTTTAAAAAAAATTCGATAAAAAATTTGGAATCCCAAAAACAAAAAAATATACGGGATGTCCCCTTTAAAGATTAAAATTTTTAGTTGATGGATGTTGAAAAAGCTTATCACAGTTATCACATATGCATAAAAATGACGTCTCGTTGGAATAACAACCCTATCAGGTTTCCTTATTATCGATAACGAACTAAAGAAACGACAGCCGGAGAGAAGCCTTGTGGGCACCTGGTATATATTTTTGCAAAGTTTAGGTAATAAATAAAATAAGGCACTACACACAAAAAACTATATAAAGATAAAGCCATAATAAATGAAACACAAAAAAATAAAAAAAAAATTTTTTTTTTGCTTTTTGTACAGTAATGCTCCACATTACAGACATCAAAACCATACAGTAATGGACCATTTTACAGCATGGCAATTATTTCAGCATAATCACTAGTACTTCGTAAAAACACAATGTAACAAAGTTATTTTAAACAGTGCTCACCACTTAAAAGTTCCACACTTGACTTTAACTATTAAAGACTTTCTGGCCGAAAATCGCTTAAAAATACCCAAAAAGAGCAAAGAAAATCGGACGCGAATGTTACGTTTGGAAAATTAAATGCGGAATAAATGACATTTTTTTCAATTCCATAGTAATATATGCAAAAAAGTTTTTACCAGGTAATTTATTTTTTGTGGAATTAACATATTTTTTTATTAATTATCTACACAATGCGAACAAATAGTATATGCACCTCGTCAGTAATTTTACTTGACTCGTGTAACATACCATACTTCTAAAGTAAAATTCCACCTTCTGTACTTGATGCGTAATATACTATTACGGAAGTGTATCCGTTTGGGAAAAACTTTACAGGAAGCACTACTAGGTATACAGTGTGTCCCAAATTGCGCCTACATTTATTGGTAGCTCGGGAACCATTAGAGCTACAGTGTTGGTTAAATTAGGAAAGTTTTAGACAATTTAATTGCAAAATTAAATCTGCTTTCATATTTTATTTATCTTTTATGGTTTTTGAGATAATTAAGAAAAACCAAAAAGGTGCATTTTTAACTTTTGCCTGTAGCTCGCAAACTAACCAATTTTACGGTTTTAAGATTACTACATTATTAGAACACTTTTTTAAGGATAATTTAATTTAAGTAAAAATATGTTTCTAACTTTATTTGTTTTGAGATATTTACCCAAACTTTGGATTTTCATAAGGACGCCATATTGGATTTTTACATTTTTGAAAAGAGCTCTTCAAGAGCTTTTCATTAATGTATCACAAGTCTAGGTTTTCAGATTGCCGAAGCTCTTAAAACGATACTTTTTGTTTATTTGATAGTAGGCTTAGACTAGACTACGTAATAGCCGCCCCGTTTCATAAAAAACAAATGATACGCATCTTATAATTTAAATAATGTAAATGTCAAAATAAGCGTGCATCTTATTTCTCGTTTAGAAACGCCTTCAACAAAAATTTAAGTTTTGATTATTTTAAGTATTTACAATAGAAATACAGAAGCTTGCGTATGAAGAACAATTTCCGGAGCGGCAACAACCTAACCAAGGACATTTTAGATTCTTAGTTACACACTTGTTAGCCTGGATTTTTTGTGAAAACGAATCCCAAAACTTATACAAAAAATAATGAAGCAAGAGAGGCGATTATAATGTAAAACGTTAGAGATAATCCCACAACATCGGTTAGAAAAGTGGAAAAACAGACAATAATTCCTAAGTCATCTGTGCATCGGTCTTTTAAAAAACACCGTTTTCATCCATACAAACCACGTATTATCCAGGGTCTTCAGGGGAATGATTTCAATAGACGAATCACCTTTAGTCAATGATTTATTACTAAATGTCAGACAGATACCCAATTTCCAATCCAAGGTTCTCTGGACAGACGAAACCCGGTATACAAATTGTGGAATTTTCAAGGGGCACAATTATCACTGCTGGGATACAAAAAATCCACATAATTTAGAAGAAAGACGGCTACAAACACGGTTTGGCTTTAATGTCTGGTGTGACATCATAGGTAATTTAAAATGCACCTTTAATTTACGTCTCACAATTAGATAAAATATTTATTTTTCTGTTTTATACAACCGTTTAATTAGACCATTTATTTTTAAAGAAACTCTGAATGGAGATGGGTATTTGCTACTCCTGCAAGAACAGATTTTACCGGCCATTAGAAATACAGTTCCGCCAAATGAAATGAATAATTTGTGGTTCCAGCAAGACGGATGTCCAGCACACAGTACCAGGGAGTTCATGGAGGTCCTTAGAAACACGTTTAATGACAACATAATCTCTAATAATGGGCCAAAAGGCCAGCTAGATTACCGGACATGACACCCCCTGATTTTTACCTATGGGGACACGCAAAAAATGAGGTATACGAGTTTTCTCCGCCCGAAACTAGGCTGGAACTAGAACACAGGGTACGGGATATGTTTGCTTCCATCAACCGAAACACGTTACGCTGAGTAACCCGCAAGGTGTTGGAGAAATGTGTGGAAAATGGAGGAAGACATGTAGAGATCGAACGCTTTTAGAATAACACCGATACGTCACGGTTTTATACGGGTTTGCCATATGAGGCCGTGACGTATCGGTGTTGTTCTTACAGCGTTCGATCTCTACTGTGATTTTATTTTCTTGGTTACTGATCCATTTTTGTTTTACTGTTGTGTTTAATTATAATCAGTTTTAGGTAATATTGGGAAGTATAAATTTTTGCAAAAAGCATCACTTTTTTGTATAAGTTTTGAATTTCGCTCTCACAAAAGATCCACAGAGTAACAAGTTCATCGCTAAGAATCTTAAATGTCTATGGTTAGGTTGATGCCGCTCCGGATGCGTATCATTTGTTTTTTATGAAACGGGGCGGCCATTACGCAGTCTAGTCAAACCTACTATTAAATAAACAAAAATTATCGTTTTTAGAGCTTAAACAATATGAAAACCTAGACTTGTGATACATCAATGAAAATCTCTTGAAGAGCTCTTTTTAAAAATGTAAAAATCCAATATAGCGTCCGTATGAAAATCCAAAGTTTGGGTAAATATCTCAAAACAAATAAAGTTGGAAAAATATTTTTACCTAAATTAAATTCTTCTTAAAAAAGTGTTTTAATAATGTAGTAATCACCATTTTGGTTCTTCTTAATTATCTCAAAATTATAAAAGGTAAATAAAATCTAAAAGCAGATTTAATTTTGCAATTAAATTGTCTAAAAATTTCCTAATTTAACCAACACTGTAGCTCTAATGGTTCCCGAGTTACCAATACATGTAGGCCCAATTTGGGACACACTGTATGTTACTAATACCAAGTAATGTTCAATTTTTTCTTTTTTAGCTAGACATTATTAGAAGTTTAGAGATAAAAATTGGGATGTCCACATTTAAAGTATGTCTTAATTATTTTTAATTATTGTAACCAAATATTATTTTTTGGGATGTAGACAGCTACAGGTTTTCGTAAAACACTGAGTTAGTCAAAATTAAATTTCAAATTTAATTCTAACTCAACTAAACTTCTGTTTACATATCAAACAAGCCGACTGTTTTAATAATCCTCTCCTATGAGTTTGGCCGACGATAACCGGCGCATCAAATACATTTTCGAATGATTTAATGATTTTTATTTTTGAGGAATTGGGAGAGTAATAACCAGTTGGTTATTATCGTTATTGCCAGAAATTCTATTTTGGGTGTTGTAAAATTGGCTAAACCCTATTATTGTTTTATAATGTTACTACAGGATTTTCCTGCTCGATTCTGCAGCTATCTGCTTTTTTAAATAAATTAATTTTAAATGAATTTTAAGTGAGTATGCAATGGATTAGCGATAGCTAACCTATAAAAAATTAGCCGCAATTACCTTTAATTAATTTTTGCATAATTAATTTGCTAAAATAATTTTTTTTAAGAAAATGGTAAAAAAAATAGAAAAAAATGTAAACAGGTATATTATTATTAATTATTTACAGTCATGTGATTTTTTTAGAGAGAAAAGATACACGGATTGTTACGTGCTCTAAACAATAGTATAATGTAGTGTAAATGTAACTTTAGTTTTTTTTTAATTTGTATTTATGATGCATACATTTTTAAGTATAATAAAATTTTTTTCGCGTAAGAAAAGATCTGTTTTCTATGGAAAAAGGCTTCTACGAAATCTTTCGGTTTTTTTGTATTAAAAACTAGTTACTTTCTTCTTTTAATAAAGATTATTAATATTATCGGATTTGATTCGTAATAATTAAATCAAAATAATAAATATTAGTTAATCAGAGCAATGGAACATAAATTAATGACGTTCAACAAAATCTTTTATTGACAAAGTCAAAATCTGTTTTTTTATACAAATTATGTATAGTCTGTCTCAAAGTATACCGTGTTAGCTCTTGCCTTCATTTATGGATTATACCTGCCGACAGCAATAAAACTGCGGATCGGTAGGTATTAAAGGACAGAACGTTAGGGATGGACTTTAATAATATAAATATTTATAATTTATTGTTTATTTGGGTAAGTATAATCTTAAAATTACATTAAGAAATTAAATATATGCAAAGTTTTAAAAAATTTATAACTGCATTATCTATACATAATTACATTTTTAATCTAAATATCTAAATCTAATTCGGTTTCACTATCAGAGTCATCATTGAGATTAATTACAATAGGATTTATGTTGTTTTGGATAGAAATGTAAGAGTCCTTAATTTTTATAATGTGCTATAGTGAATTTTTCCAGCTTTCAACTGGTATGTTAGTAATTACATTTTTTTATCAAATTTATAACACCGGGACTTAAAGTAGGTGTAACATTTTCTGCTCTGATACATATTGTTTTTTAATTGCATATGAATTTATGACTTTCAAAAGATGGGTTTTTTTGTAACTGAATTGAAAATAAATATCATTTTCTAACAAATATTCCTGGATTTTAGTTTTTGAACTTGTTAAAGCTGGTGCCTTGTGTAGCAGACGGCTGTGGTAGCTTGCGATATCTATGACAATAACATCGTTGTTTGGAATATTTTTTAAAAGATAATTTTGAAACCAGAATTCAAAAAGTTTTGCACTTGTATCCTCATGATAATCCAAGCTAGAATCCTTAATATTCTTTGCAGACAACAGCAAGCAGTTTGGGACAAATCCGTCTTCTGAACCAGCGTGTATTATGGTAATGCGTTTTCCTTTATTTAAAGGTGCTTTTGTCTGACAATTTTTACTGAAATCAACCCATTCTTTGGATACTGTGTTGTGTGTATAGAACCATGTTTCATCAAGGTAATCAGTTTTCTAACCTATATCTTTTAATTTCTTGAAGGTAATTAAATCTCTAAGTGCGTAATCTGAGCGATTCCATTACTACTTGTCTTTTGTCTATTTTGCGGTATCTAAATCCCATTTTACAAACAATTCTATGGAGGGTGGCACGGCTAATATTTATATTGGTTTCGTCTTCGTCTAGCGTCTTTTTCAGTTTATCCAAGGTAGAAATAACTCCGCTTTCATAAAGACAATATATTTTTCTTCTTATTAGGTCCTGATCACTATTGTCTATACGGTGAGATTGAAAATCACTACGTTTTTTTCTTTTGTTGAATTCTTTACTAATAATAATATCCCTTATCGATGATATTGGAGTTTTTGTAAGTAGACATGTTTCTTTTAAAGCTTCTTGTTTAATTAGACCTCTACTGATTAAAGTTTCATACACATTTTTCACAACCTGTTTTGCATCTAATGACAAATGATTTCGACGCGACATAGTTATATTCTCGTAAAACAACTTTTTCGAAACGCACAGTAAAAATGGTTATTTAACACTGCTACTAAAATATTAGCCGAAATATTTATATACCTAATGGTCAATACTCAAGAAATACCCGGCTTACCTCTGTCATTATAAAATAATGGGTTTACCCAATAACAATAGGTAATAAAATCGTTAAAGGTTTATTGGGGAATTGTCCGTTAAAAGCCATAGCGATATACTTTGAGACAGACTATACTTTGCTGTGAACATTACTTCAGAGCTTGGACATAAAGACTAGTATTAGGCATAATCGAGTAATTTAGAAAATCGAGTACTTGGTACTCGAGCGATTTGATAATCGAGTAATCACTGAAATTCAAGTTCTTTTTTGCTTGACGCCCGACTCCGCCTCGTTAGCAAAACCGCTTGCAAATTGATCGGAATCATTCGTTAGTTATGGTTTGCAGAGGCTTGATCGGACATGGCACTGCATCACATATCGCTTTCTAGTAAAGCGAGCCCCGATATCACTAAATCGGTTTTTCGATAACCGTTACTAAACTGCGAATTCTACAATTTATTAAATCAATAGGGTGACTGTCTAAACGACATTTTTTCTAAAAAATTGCATTTTTATATATATCAGCATATTTTGTTTAATCTATATGTAACAACCGTATGATTATGTAATTAGCAAGGTTATCATTTTTATTATAAAAACATAATTATTAATCATGTACATAAATCATGCCACAACAATGTCACCGTAACAAGGTGAGACAGTAGCAAGGTTACATCGTGGGATTTTGGTACAACATCACGAAATGACCTAAACCAGAGTTTATTAATCTAAAGGGGGTTATGACATCCGCCATATTGAAA
The DNA here is from genome assembly GCA_019359885.1 of Listronotus oregonensis. Lineage (NCBI taxonomy): Eukaryota > Metazoa > Arthropoda > Insecta > Coleoptera > Curculionidae > Listronotus > Listronotus oregonensis. The sequence goes on from JAHBCN010002489.1 coordinate 131,840, forward strand.
AACTCTTCTGTGACGTCAAGAAGGGTCCATTTCGGCCATGTTGGATTTTATGCCGGACAGTGGCGTAGAATTGAGGTGGAAACGAAAAACTGTTTTTATACCGACGAACAAAATTTATATTTCAAAAATATAAATATAATTCAATTAAGCATTAAAATTAAAAATTAAAACGACAACACGACGATGGCGTACCTTTTCAATGGTATCTACTATATTAAATATTTTTAAAAAATTATTAACCTTTTTTTCTCTAATAATACCCACCTATATTACGACGTTTATAAAATTTTATGAGCAAGTTTGTCCGCGAAGGCTGAGGCCTAGTATGAACGCCCCCGTGGGTGGCTGAAGTGTGGTAAGAGGGAGTATATTGACAAGAGACTTAAATTCTGCAGGTAGCAGGTTCCATAGTCTTGACACTCTAGGGATGAAGGAACGAAGAAAGCGGGAAGTTCGGGGCCTCTCTAGCTGAACTGTTAAAAGATGCATAAAAGTTGCACTACGTGATGCTCTGTTGGGAGCGTCAGAAAAGGAATTATACTGGCCAACTCGTCTAAGCAGAAGCCGTGAAAATAGCTATAGAAGAAAGACAGGAAGGAAGCTTTTCTGTAAGTGCAGGATTAGAAATGGGCTTTTACAAGCTATCTTGAAGATCTCTGTAAGATTACAAAATATCCAACTCAAATCAGATACTGGAAGCCATAGAAAATTAACTTTTTTAGGAATTTATGACGGTGTTTTTGTATTACTTCATAAATATATAAACTTGTCTATTAATCCTTAATTTATTTTATTTTAAAAACTAATCAAGTTACTTTTAAAAACTAGTTATTTATTTACTTACGGACCATACAGCATCTTGATATTGCAGAATAATAGCAAAATTTTCCACTTTGGCAATAAAAAGAATTATTTAATGTAAAAAATGTGAATACAGGTTTATTGCTAAAAACTAAACTTTATTTGTTTCACAACTACAACACTACAATACATTTACAATTGCAACAATTAAATAAAATACAACTGAAATTTTTACATTTGATATGAAAAAAAAGAACACAGTACTTAGTGGTATTATTTAATAATATTTTGTGGTATACTACATTTCATATTTTAAAACATACACATCATTTAAGCATTAAAATCCTACTTAATACAAACACAAAAATTTCATTTATAGTTTGTTGGCAGCCCTTGTAAGATAAAACAAAAAAATTAGATCTCGTGTTCTTATTTGGTACTGAAAGTTTAACTACTTACAAGTTCTTCGCAGTCCACTTTATACTCACAATCTAAACAAAAACTTCTTCAGTGCAAGGTAGGTTTACATCAGTTAATTTTAAAGTTGTAAAAGGCAAATCCAAAAAATATAAATTATTTTTTTAAAACATGTCATTTTCAACATAATATACCAAGTAATTGGTAGATAAGTATCCAAAAAAAATAAATACAATTAAAGAATGTAACTAACTGCAAACTTAATAATGGGAAAAAAATATTAAATACCCATTCTGAAGGTACATTAATGCATATACCTAAAGTTGATCAGTTCTAGGTATAAGCAAGTCAATATTGACTATTTACTTTCTTGACAACAAATAACTATAATTAAAATCACACAAAAATTTCAATTTACTTACTAATAACTGTGTAACTACATTCCGAGTTGTGAAGAGTCACTGGTGGACTTAAAAACCGTGTTTGTGTTATCCGAGGTGTAATAATGCAAACTGAATGGAACTGCTACAATAAAAGAATATTTGTTAGTAATAGCAGTATTAGGATAAATCATATTTTTCACCTTATCTTCTTTTATTAATCGCCTTTTTTCTTTTTGATCAGGATCTCATAATCACCGCTTTTGCAATTTTTCTGGAAGACATATAAAAATCGTCTGTCTGAGCAAATAACAGAATCCTTATGGGAAACACAACTTTTTGGTGTATTGCACACTAAGGACTAATTAAAACTACACGACTAAACACTACCAAAAACAATATAGTAAAAATGGTCAAAATCAATAAAATATCAACTCTGTACACAAATATTTTCAACTGTAAAAATAACCCCATATAAAAACTTCGACCTGTGGCACGACTCTGTCCACAGCTGAGAATGCTAGTAACTTTTAGAGTTACCCGACAGGGCCGCCAACATAAGCGACCCCTTTCACACCTTCACGTCTTGGACTTTTTCTATCCCCATTCTCGACGATGTCATAACCCCTTTAGATTAATAGACTGACCTAAACTAATTTGTATAAATTTTGCATTCTGAAATTAATAAAACCAGTATTGTACAGTTGTTAAATCGCATTTTACTTAACCTAGGAAACTGGGGAATAAAAGGATTAGGAGAAAACCTCCCCTAATTCCTTTCAGTGACCCTCATCCTAATAATTTGATAAATGTTGCAGGTCATTGATTAAAACGTAAAATAGACAATATTAAATTTTTGAAAATTGATGACTTGGCCAAAGACGTTATTAAGCTAACAGTTTTCGATCGTTATGCAGAAGATGAAGTGACATCAGTAAAAATGAACCAAAAAAGTCTAAGTGGGTTTTCCAATTATACCTATAAATCTAAAGAAATCCATCGCTGTATACTATTGGAGTGGCGTTTTAAACAAAAGTTTAAATAAAAAGAGTTTTAATGTTATGTCTGTGCATCGTTAAACTTTGCCTAAAAAATGTATACAAAATTATGGCATATTGTCAACATTGCCGGCATAAAATATATTTGGATGAAACGTGGTTTGATACGCATCACTTCTTTACCCAGGTCAATAATTTGAAAAATGGTCTTTCCTGCGCCATTGCTCCCTTTTTAAGGGGAAAACCAGCGATATAAAACTGCAAACACAAACTTACTAACGGGACTATTGACCAGACCGAACAGGAATGAATGTGAATGAATGAAAAAGACTGAATAGTATGAATGAGAGTGTGAATAATAAATCAAATACTGATCAAATGTGTATAAATGTGAAGTACCGACTAAAATACAGACCGAGCTTGGTTTAACTGCTACATTGTACCTGATGAAAAACGAACTGGGTTTTTGGGAACTTTTCCCAGCAATATATTTTAATTACAATATGCTAAGACAACTCAATTAACATAACAACTTCTAAACTTTTAGTAGATCTTGTGTCTAATAGCATTTGAGAGATCACTGATCGGAAAATGCTATCCATTCCCGAACCAACACTTCCCCACTACCCAGGGTCTCCACCAGCCCCAACCCTCACCCGGTTGTCATCCATTCTCAAAGCCTGTAAAGGCACTCGAGAATATGCTCTGACATATGAATATACTTTTATTTATATATTGTAAATAGGTTGTGTGTGCAGATGTAGTCTTAGAAGTGTTGTAAATATATTCGTAATTAATAAAGCTATTTGTAAGTAAGTAAGCATCACTTCGTAAAATTTCCCGAGGTCAATAATTTGAAAAATGGTCTTTCATGCGCCATTGCTCCTTTTTTAAGGGGAAAACCAGCAATTATATTTTATGTCGGTGGTAAGCAAGGTTTTATTTCAAAAGCATTAATTTTATCTCCTACAACATACTTGAGTCTTTTGCAATTCATCACGTAGACATGACCGCAGCCTTATTTACCCAGGCCCTAGTGGCAGGTAGTCAAACCTTAAGGTTTTTAATGAAATTGGGATTATTGGGCGTCCTCGGAAATTGTTTAAAAAAATGCTTATAAACAAAATTGACTATCTCCACAAATTTTCAATGAAAAATTTTACTGAAAATATGGTTTAATTAAAAATACTCCTAAGCACCTGCTTGTTCACGATAGATTAGCCCTTCCCCGTAAATAAGCTTCATTAAATATATCGAAATTGTCAATGAGTCGATTGGTTGCCAAGATACAGGCAGCCAAAGATGACCGGCGTTTACGGAGAATCTGTAAACAATAACACATATCAACTTTTTGCACATGATTTATAAGGAATTATTGTCCTATTTTAATTCATATTTTGTTAATAGGATAATTTCAAAGCGAAAAATTCTGTTTTTATTTGTTTAAATAAAAATTGTTTAAACAATTATTACCCTCAGCAATGGTTTATAATTTTAAACAACAGCTGAGGGCGATCAAGTAATCCGACTTTTGTTGTTCAGAAAACGTTTGAAAGCTCAAGATCACTGGTATATGTGAAAATAAGTTTAAATGTCTGGGATTAATATTTTGGACCCTATTTTTATTTTTGTCAAATTTTTCACACAAAATTGGAAGGCAAAATTATTGTGCAAAAACTGTTGAAAGGGTTGCAACGAAATTTACCAAGATAGCATGACGTTTTCTTTGACAGAATATGGAGGTCTTCAGAAAAATCCAAGGGTTTAAAAAATCCATACACATAACATTTTTGCCTTGTTTTTGTTTATTGGTTGTTTCCATTAAGCGTACTACATTTTGCTATTTCCAACTAAACCTCTCTTGTAGGAGATTTAGTTACGAAACTTTTATTTACCTACAATTTATTCTACGACCCACACTTAGTTACGGCCAATTAAAGCGATAATTTTTTTTACGATTTTTTTTACATTTTACCTATTCAAAAAATGTTTCGGACCTGTTTAGGGAAAGCATAACTCAATTCTTGTTATTTGCATCTTTCTAAATGGTTTTTAGCAAAAACCTGTTTACCACCTAACCACATC
>JAHBCN010002490.1:0-90430 GCA_019359885.1 Listronotus oregonensis
TATCAATACCTTACATAATTATTTTTTTTTTTTTTTAACAATAAGAGAATTTTTTTTTGTTTTTTAACAATAAGAGAATTATTTTTTTTTTTTTTTTAACAATAAGAGATTATTTTGTGTTTTTTAGCATTTAGTACTACTTAAACAAGTAACTTTTTTTGTTGTCGTTAGACATGTTTTTTTTTTTGTTTTTTTTTTTTTGTACTTGAATAAGGTACAAATTTAGAGTTTTAATTTTTTTTATTATTTTATTATGGTTTTAGTGGGCTTTTGGGGATGAAGCCCAAAAAAAAAAAACTTCAAGGTCAGTGAATAATACCCAGGTGTTGAAGCACCAAGGTGACGTGGAAATTTATTTTTTTTGGGCCTCACCTGTTTTAGGTACCACGAGCCGCCACTGGTAAATATATATTGCAGTTTCAACAATATTATACATACCTATCGAATTGATAACCTACCTCCTTTTTGAAGTCGGTTAAAAAACAGTTTCGCCACTGCCAACATAGCCTGTAACTTTAAGAGCCTAATAATTCTATTAATAATTCTCAATATGCATAATATCGGTATAATGAATTTTTATTTTAAAACTTTGTTACGTTTGGTTATTTTTTTACTGTATGTCAGAGCAATTATCAAAGCTCAAGATGTAAAACCGAAGTATCGGGGTGTTTAAATGGATTTAAATAGTTGAAGGTTTGGATGACGAGGAAAAATATTTACAAGCAGCAGGTTCCACAGTTTAGACTTTTTAAAAAATGGGACCAAGTCAAAAGTTTAAGGGTTCTAAAGATAAAATATATGCGTTCTCCTCTTGGGACCTGCTAGGAAAGGAAGTATATTTATTATGGCTATAGAGCAAAACAAAGGAAATACCTACAAACAAGAAAGGCTAAGGACAAATGTCCTTGTGCGGATTATTTTTTAGATCCACTGAAGAATGCTTAATGTTGGGAAAAGGGCGTTTTCCGGGAACTGTATTCATGGGTTCTAATTTAAAATACACACGGGAGGGTTATGTTAAAGGAAACAATATCTTCTGGCTCAAGAAAAACCAAGTTTTCCAAATGTTCTCAAGGATGTAATGTGGTAAGTGGAAATTTAAGGTTATTTTTAAAGAAGCACGATCAAACATCTCTTTAGTTTTACATAACGTTACCGCTGGTAAGTAGAGGATGAATACTGGTAGATTTTTTTTCGCGATAGTAAAATCAGTGTTTGTTTAAGGCTTTAAAATGGAACATTTTTGGCCCCTCAATAAAATATTAATTATCTGCGCTTTTTTTCCAAATAAAGCTATAAATTATCAATCTACCTAAGGTAATTGCTTGTAGGTTAGAAACAATAATTTAAACACTGTTTACATGTAACAATTAGCCAATCAAATATTCAATCAAAACTTTCTCCCTATTAAAACAACAAAAAACAAAACAAAAGTGATACAGAAAGTAAAGAGTAAAATTATCTTAATCGAAAAAGTGAAACCTTTGGGAAAACAACGATACAATTATTGTTTTCCATTCGAACCTAATGTCGATGACTGAAACATATTTTTTTATCAAGGTAGAAAGTGAGAAAGAAATGAAGGAATATAGATTTATGGTAATCTCGTCGTCTAGTCGACATAAAGCGATTTGTGGGTCACGACTTTAAAGAGTCGGAAAAAGCTGACGCCCAAAAAACATTATGTCTGCATTTGATTTGCATTTTGAACGAGAGCCCAGTCTAACCTTGTTTTAAAAAATTATTATATGTTTACATTGGGTTCTTGGGTAATTATTTAGAAATAAAAAATACGGTTACGGGGAAATGCGATTCAAGGGAACCATGGGCACCACTGCTTAAGTAATTTAACAGGCTGATACATATGAAAAAAGTAACAAAGTCATGAAACCAAGATTGATCAGTTATTTTTTAGCTTTGTTGGAATATACTACAAAATTTATTTAGAGTTTTGAAATTAAAGATTTAGCATTCCTGAGCCTTTGATTCCAAATAAGTTTTATTTATAAACCCGAAACAAACCCTCCCGGAAGAGCAAGGCTGATAAGGAAAGATCAGATTGAAACAATAAAATAAAATCCCTTTTCATTTATTTTTTGTGTTTTTAAGTGTTTTGTTAAGCCAAACAAACTACAAATGGTGTAATACTGTCTGGGCTACGATAAGGAGTGAGATTGAAGATTCAGGAATAGAAGGCAACGAAAAAGCGAGACAGGGATCATCCACCATACTTTGGACCGAACCGCCCTTGAAAACAAAAAACCCAAAACCCCAGGGCATGGATCCGAAACAAACACAAGGAATACTTTGGGAGCCTCAGTAGAATAAGACATTGAAAAAGGCTTCATAGGGGACCAAAAGAACAAAGGAAGAACTAGTCTGACAAAGTAGGAAAAGACTTCGCATAACAGTAGGGCTGCTAACAGGGCACGATAACCTAAGAGGACACCTACACAAGATAGGCTCATACAATGGGGAACCAAGTTGCAGAATGTGCGACGAGGGGGAAGAAATAGCCTATCATAACCTGTGCGAATGTAAAGCGTTGAATCACAAAAGATGGGCATTATTTGAGCAACCGAAAATAAGCCCACAGGAATATATCAACCAACCAGTCTCGGGGCTATACAGACTTGTAGAAGAAACAAGACTAATGGAAGGATTGGTATAAAAGATAATGGGAAATTAGGCCCAAGAGGCTACGCTGCCTCTGGTAATAAATCTAGGCGAATCCCAAGAAAGAAGAAGAAGAAATTGAAGATTTTCATTATGCTTTGAGATTAAAAAAAAAAGTTAGTATGTCTAATTATTTAAGAAGATTACTTTAAATATAATTCGTATCCGTATTCAATCACCTTTAATATATCTAAATCATCATCAAGAACATCTTTATCATCGAAATTCCTTTTTTTTAGTAATATAATAATTGACAGATATCAAGAAAAAATAAATGTGAGGTGTCCAACAAGGAGATCCTCTTGGACCAGCTCTTTTTAGTTTAGCAATTCATCCACTTATTTTATCATTAAATACAGAAATAAATATTTGGTATCTAGATGACGGACATTGCTGGAAAACCCCAAAAATCGGTTTTAGATAATTTTCATAAAATAATCAGAGGAAGTAAAGATTTTTTTAAAATTTTAAAATTTTTATAAGTGTGAATTAATGTTTTATCTAAAGATCATTCCAATATACTATAAAATTTTTTTTGGGTTTTTCCCTAATTTGTCGGGAATTCCCATTTCAAATTTTAATTTATTAGAATGCTTTTTCGTCAAATGAAATTGAATATAATTAAAAAAAAGACAGAATTTTTAAAACTCTTACCCCAAATTAAAATTTTAGGCTCACATATTTCCTATTATTTACTAAAATTTTCCCTTTTGCCATACCTCGAATGTTTATTTGTTAAGATGTTCATTTTGGAAATCTCCAGAATTATTTTTTGTAATTTTGATAATGTATTACAAAGTTTTTTTTAAGACATAAAATTTGGGATATTTAATTAAATTTTGGTTACAAAGCACTCTTCCAGTAAAATTTGGAGGTTTTGGGAATAAAACATACATCCACCCTGTCTTTTTTGCCTTTTGGGTTCAATCAATGACGCAGGTTTATTTTCCCAAAAAATTTTCCTTCCTATATTCTTGCGACAGTAGATAATGATTTCAGCAATTGTTTTGTGTGGTTATCTGTTTCAATCTTCAAAATCAACCACAAGAATTACCAAAAAAAAAAATTTTGATTTTTAATTTGCCAACCGTCACAAATATTTACAAACACGTGCCAGACAAGTGAAGATAAGGCACGCTACTTGCTCTTGAGGCCCCTGAAAGTAATGTTTGGGATTAACGCACCCATCTTCGCCTTGGGAAATTTTTTGCAAAAATTCCACATTTCCATCGCCCAGATTGGTCGGCCGGGTGGAGAGCACACCTGCGTTTGGGAAAATGCTGATATTTATGGCCACAGGGTTAAGCTGAAAAAAAGGCAGGGCGTTCTTCTAGACACAGTCGATAAATGACATTATCAAAAGAGCTCTGATTTTGCTGAAAATCCTGGAGAGCCTTTTGGAGTTTGCAGAAGGAGGGAAAACGGGGAGGGAAAAGATTTAAATTTCCCCGAAAAATGGAAAAAAATTTTTTGGGACGCTACTTGCAGCCATACACTTGCAAAACCTATCTGTAAAAACTTCTAATTTTGAAAGGGGGGGTGCTCGTATTGCCGAAATAAAAAAATCTGAAATATAAAGAGTTTTAAGAACGCTTTATCTTCATTCCTTTTCTTTAAAACTTTTGGTCCTTTGGGTGATGGGTGGGGTTTTATTAATGAAATTTAAAAAAATACAATGAAAAAACCAAGTTTCATTACCCAAAAAAAAATTGGTTTGCCTGCAAGGGGAAACCATCTACTGGGGAAAATCTAGGAAGACCTAGGACTTGATGAAGTTTATAATTTTTAAATATAGATTAAGTAATTTATTTAATTTTAGAATATTGTTATTTGTTATTTATAGTTCACTCTTTATATAATAAAATATACTCTCAAATGATGGCAAATACAAATATCGTTAGATAATTCCGCTTAAGAATAATAAGCGAGCTTTGGCGGCTTAAATGAAGCTAGGCTTAGCACTTAAGTCGGGATTATAAAACGACACTTACTGTTAAAGCGGCCCTGTAAACAACGGTGCACGCGGTCCTAAGTCTGAAAATAATAAATGTATCTGTGACAACAAAATATTCTGCCATTTATGACATCACGTTGTAAATTTAAAGAAAGTTCTCAGAATTTCCAAAAAGTTTTAAGCAAAATTTCAATAATTTTAATTTTAATTATTGTTTAATTTGAGTTTTAAGGTTAATTTTATATCGGTGAGAGTTTTTTTTTTGAATTTTTAAATGTTTCTTAAAGGTTCTTTCTTTCTGAAGGATAGTACATCTGCACACAAGTCAAGTATTTCAGTAAATACGATTGATATGATTTACAGTTCGAACTTTGGATATCTCCATTATTGTGCAGATCTTTTTTTCTCGGACTATTATCTATTTTGTCAAATAAGGGTAAAACTTATCTTTAAATAAAAAAGTAATAGAAGCTGGTTTGTAAGACACATGTTTTTTTTTCTCTAAAGTTAATAATAAAAAAGAAATAATTATTACAGGAGGGTATATTGAATATAAAAACATTTGGATACCAAGGTCAAAAAGATCCTGCATGTAAAGAATCAGAGACTTAGTTTAGCCCCCTTCAATCAAAACATGAAAACGAAATTTAGTCCCTCGGGGGTGTCAAATACAAAAGATTTCTTTGTTTAATCAGTAATTTAAGGATGTCAAAACCTAACCCTGTTATTGTGCAGTTTTAGGTAATAGTATATTACGTATCACGTACAGAAAAGTGGAATTTTACTTTACAAGTATGGTATAGTTTAAATCAGAGCGAAGCGACGATTTAAATACCATACGAGTCAAGTAAAATCACTTTTCTGACGAGGTGCGTATAATAGTTACTAAAAAATCTTAAAAAAAACTTAGAAGTCTAATCTCTCAGTAACTTGGTAATCAAAACCTTAATAGGATGTCGTTTTTTATAATTAACAACGGTGGACCGCATTCAAATAAACTCATCTTTGAAGAACGATTTTTTTAACAATAATTATTATATTATCGAAATGGCTGATGAAAACGACTCGAAAGATATTTTAAATGCAGCCTAGGAAGCTTTTTTCAGTGAAAAATAAGGAAAGGAATGAGAAAGTGTATTATTATATGTTCTGCAAGTGGAGAGATTTAAAGAAATTCACGAAGTTCGCTTATTTTTACGAAAAGGTATGCTATTTTATATGGGTTTAAGTATTGTATGTATGGTACAATATATATATATATATATATATATATATATATATATATATATATATATATATATATATATATATATATATATATATATATATATATATATATATATATATATATATATATATATATACAATAATTGTTAATTTCTTATCGAAATAAAAAATTAAATTTCAACCCTCAGTGAAAAACCCAACCATAAATGGGTTGCCTGACAAATATCTATTTGTGGGCACCGCACCTTTGAAAAGGTACAGGTCCTGATTCCCTATTTTAAAATTAATAGTTTAGGTTAGCTATTTTAGATGCTCAATAACACCCACGAAAATACCTTGACAAACTCCAAACGACTGATGAACTAAGACGAAGAGACTCTGCTTTATATTCAACACATGCAATTTGCCTATAAACTACATAGTATACCAAAAAGTAGGTACAATAATAAATAAAGAAAGTTTTAAGTCCGGCGCTACATGCGGGTACCCAAAGTATATTAAGTTTTACGACTAACAGTAGCGGGTAAAACGAGAAATCAACGAATTATTGGGGAACGTACCATACGTAATAATTTTGTTATTTGTTTTAGGCAAATGACCTGTTTAAAATAAACGTTTTTTTTTCTTGTTAAATTGTGTTTTTATTAAGTAATGGTTGCTTTGCTGTAAAATGGTCTATTACTGCATGATTCTGAGGTCTGTAATGTAGTGCGTTACTGTGCAAAATGCGAAAAAATAATTATAATGTAATTCTAAAAAAATGATCAGCACGTAAGTGCTTCTTAATAAAGTTCTAGACCAAAACAGCGCAACGCCCTGTTGTCATAATGTAATACAATTTTATTTACATAATGACTAACAAACAAGAATATTTAAATATTGAAAAACGTGTACGTATAGTAACATGAGTAATAATTTGAAATTTTAAAGTCACGCGTGACAGATAATACTTTATAACTTTTTAATTACCATTATAAATAAATAAATATTTTAATTGTTGTTGGTAACATATTTTAGATTTAGTTTAATCAACAAGTATTTTTTTACAAAAGCCAAAAATAAAAATTCCGTAGTTTTTTCAAAAATACTTACGTAGCTACATGGTCTTACTAAAATTGGGAGCTTTCATACCTGAAAAAAGAAACAAAACCTTTAAAACACTGGATTACTCCTTAAAAAAACCAATAAAATATTTTAAGGGTTTACAGCACCCTAAAGCTAAAAAAAAATATATATTTTTTTTGACCCGGCCATTAAAAATATGAACTTATCTTTATTTTAGGTATACAAATAATTGATTAATGAACAATTTTCAATATTGAAAAAAAATGAGTCAATCGGTAGGACTGTTTTTAAAATCTTTGCGGACGGTCAATACGATTTCGTCGTTCAGCGTTGTATGGGAAAATATAATACTTATTCAGAAGGGTAATAATAGCTATGATGTGACGTAGAGAATAATTTAAAAACAATTTTTTGGTGAAACGACAGGCTGTTTGATAGATTGCAATAAAATTTTGAGTTTAAAAAATTTATAACTATTGAATGAAAAATCCTATCAAAAAAATCCTACGTCACATTGCAGATAATATTATAAACAAAGGGTGGTGCAAATTTCAGCCAAATCGTTTTTGTAGATTTAGAGATATCGTATGCACCAGTTTGAAAAAAGTCATTCCGAGAAAAAAAAATCAACGTTAACTCCTTACCTGACGCACTTACTTCTAATTGCTAACTACGGAAATAATTGGCATTTTGAAATGTTTAAATGATTAAACTATTCTTAAAGGTATAAACAATTTATTTAGCTAAAAAAAACGATTTTTCGAAAATTTCAGGATGGTGTAACCCGTGGTGAAATAAAAAGTATATATTTTACACTTTTTCATGATATCTAAAATTACGTCAGGAATATTTTATTTACATCTATATTTTTTTATACCCAACATTGCAGTTAAATTGTTATATCTTATTATTATTTTAAATAATAATTATTAATATTTATTATGCAAATAAAGTTTTTTTTATATTCATATATATTTTTTTATTTCAGTACCACTGATGTTATTGCATGACACTGACATAGCAGGTCTGGTATACAGGGGGCTTTAAAATGTAACAGGTCAAACCTTAATCTTAATAGTTATTTTTGTACCAAGGCAAAGGCGTAAAATGGCACTTTTGCGCACGCTGCTGAAAGCTAAGGGCGTAAAAGTGATTTATACCAAAGGTGCAAACAATATTTTTTATACGACTGAAATTAATGACTGAGCATTTTCTTTATTTTTATTAACACTGGTATATCGGATTATTTTGCTGATGTTACTGTCAAGCTTACGTCAAATTGATTAAACAACTTTAGGTTAGCAAATAAATAACTACATATAATGTCAACAAAGTTGCCAAATTTGAAAAATGAGCTAAAATAATCCAGAAATAGATGAAGCTGCAGGGAAAGTCTGCATACAGTTGTTGCCAGAAAAGTTAAGACTAATTTATAAAAAGGCATACGGTAATTTCATTTTTTAATTTTATTGTTGTTTTATAAATTTATAAATGCGGGCATTTTTGTTACTTTTTCGCCTTAGGGCGTCGAAGTGCAATTTTACGATCTTAAACGGGATCGTAAAATTGTATTTTACGCCCGGTCGTACAAAAAATTTATTATAAACCCGTGTTTAATATAATTGTACATAAAATATTGTATGCTTTATGGGCTTACAAATATATTACAGTATTTTGGGTTATTTTACCATAAATTATTATTTTGAATAGTAATTACTGATATTTACAACGCAATTACTGTTGTCCAAAACACATAGTATGTAAGGCCAAACCAACCCAGATTAAGAACATACATTTTTATTCTTTTTTCAATTGCAGTATTATGGATGTCACTGCCTAAGACTGACAACAGCAAATCTGGTATACAGTTTTGGAATGTAACATAGCAAAACTTCAAAAGTCATAAGAAAAACTCGCCCAATAAAGCCAGGATTCACATACTTGTAACATATATAGCTTCTTCTTCCTCTTCCCTGGGAGCCGTCTTGATTTACCACCGAAGGCAGCCCAGCCACTCGGGCTTTTTGTGCCTCATATATCTTATTATCTTTTATACCAATCCTCCCATCAGTCTTGTTTCTTCTACAAGTCTGTATAACCCTGAGACTGGTTGGTTGATATATTCCTGTGGGCTCATTTTCGGTTACCCAAATTATGCCTGTCTTTTGTGATTTAACGCTTTACATTAACACAGAATATGGTAGGCTGTTTCTTCCCCCTCGTTGCATATTCTGCAACTTGGGTCCCTATTGTATGAGCCTATCTTGCGTAGGTGTCCTCTTAGGTTATCGTGCCCTGTTAGCAGCCCTATACTATTATGCAAAGTCTTTTCTTACTTTATGTGAGTAGTTCTTCCTTCGTTCTTTTGGATGGACCCCTTATAAAGCCTTTTTCATGTCTTATTCTACTGATGCTCCCCAAGTATTCCTTTGTTTGTTTCGGATCCATTTCCTGGTTTGCCCTCGTGCTGCGGTTTTGGTCACTCCAAGGGCAGGTTCTGGTCCAAAGTATGGTGTGGATGATCCCTATCTTGCTAGCCCATCCGCTTTTTTGTTGCCTTCTATTCCCGAATATCCTGGTACCCATAGGAGAGTTAACATAAATAACTACTTTAACTCTTCATTTCTTTAACTTACTATAAGAAAAAGTAGTGCCTTTGAGTAGTTATTTGGCCTTTGCTAAGTGCTATTTTCAAACTGCTAGTGAAAATAATAAATTTGTATTAGTCAAACACTTTTAAAAACTAAGCAATTATGTTAACGTTCTTAGAGACTTTGACAAGATGGGTGAGGCTATAATAAAACATGAAATCCTGTTGCCTCGTCTAAAAACACAGTCGGGTAATTTTTAATAACTTTAAAAACATATAATTATTCGATTAGTCAGCCTGGTTGGGCATTTCAAAACCTATCATTAATTTCTCTAAAATCATAGTTAATATGTTTAAATGTCACGCGACGTCTTTTTTTATAATTTAATAGAAACAGCATGCTAAAATGTGATGCGATGACGTTAGACACTTAGGATATATTATTTAAATATTCATTTAATAGTAATAGACATGACAAACATTAAGTTTATGATCAATGTTTAAGTGGCATCATATGTATTTTTTAATAATAGGTCGAAGAATTAAATAAATTAGATACTTGTATTTTTTATGACCGGCGTAAAATTTATTTACCCAGTTAGTAACATGGTTTGGAAAATAAGCACTTTTATTTAAATAGACACACGTGAAGCACGATGCTTATCTATATACATATACAGGGTTCCCCATAATAGACTACCCATGTTAATTGCTCAGTAAAATTGGTAAAACTGAATAAAACTAACATTTTATTACACTTAATATCGATTCACTCTTTGGGATTTACTATAACATACGACTTATCCATACTTTTAAAAATTACGTCTTTTAAGTAAGTCCCATTAACTTCAATGCACTTTTCAAGATTTGACAAGAAATGATTTATGGCACGATGAAGGAAAACCTGATCTATTTACCGGTCCTCTTCAGGAATTAGGACTTTAAGATCTTGGATGTTTTCTGGACGAGTTGCAAGAACCTTTGACTTTAAATAGGCCCACAGAAAAAAGTCTGGTGCAGTTAAGTCCGGGGACCTTAAAAGCCAATTTAAATCCTCAAATAGTGAAATGAGTCGGCCATTAAATACTTCTCACAAAACTCTTTTAGAGTTTTAGCGGTATGTACTGTGGCTTCATCTTCTTCTATTAAGTTACTCTTTATGTTTTTACGCAAAAAACTCGTTGTTAAACTGAATAATTCATGATAATTAAAACTAAACATTAAATTAGTGTTCAAACCTAATGATGCTTTATTAGAAAAAAAACCTTTTTCAAAAAACATTTTTTCTAGTTTGTGACAGGCCTATGATTAAAAATATGTGATTCAAATCCAAGGCCATAAAGATAATAATAATATAAAAAAAAGTACTGACTTATCTTAAAAACAGGGTGTCCCGGAGTAATGGGGCACAGAGCAACAGCAGATTCCTTAGGTCGAAAATACGCAATTAACGTAAACTTGCCTTATCCAAAAATTGTAATTTAAATAAGAAACAAGATACAGGGTGTCAAACCTTTTTAATTTTGTTTTTGTTTTTTGTAATAATTTTTAACTAAATAAAATAGCGGTACAAAATTGGGGATTTGGGGGTTCTTTGAGGCGAAAATTAAAATTTGTCCATACTTTTGGGTGTTGTTTGGGGAGGGCGCCAGCTAGGCCTACCCCACTTGTTTTAGATGGCATAACTTTTTTGGGCTTATATATTGCCCTGTTTAAAAAAAAGTTACTATAACCCCCTCTGCGTCAAAAATGTATACTTCATTTAGGTCTCTAGAAGCAACTGTTTTCGAGATAAACGCACTTTAAAGGATCCCTCAATTTTCCTATTGAAAATGAGTTTCGGCCGATTGTTTTCAATTTTTGAAATGAGCACAAAACCCAAAAACTCCTCTAACCCTTCCCCAAAATCAGCCTCTAATGTCACCTAGTTCTAATCTACAAATATTAAAGTAGGTATTTAATTGGAAGTAAAAATTAATCAAAATTAATTTAAAATTTGTTAATAGTGTGGAGACAAGTTATAATACATAATAATAAATTATAAATCCTTGGAGTCTCACCAAAAAGGCCAATTGCCATCCAAACATAACCCAAACAACTAATAAGGGTACCTGAATATCATCTTCATCCTTGAAAGTCAATAGCTGTTCCAAGGTGTTCCAGCCCAAATAAACTTATCAAATTGATTGTGCAGCCCAAATATATGAAAATTGATTATATTCTTTATTGAGAATAAAACTATTCGTAATTTTGTAACCAAATAAAAAGGTAAAAATAGTAATAGACATTTTGATAGTTTAAATATTAGTAAACTGTTTTGCCGACCAAGTATAGTACAGAACCGAAATAAGCCCAAAATAATTTCAATATAATTGATAATTTAAATTTTCTTTAAATGTAACTTTTATTATAATAATAAAATATAGGCAACAAAAATTTAAAATAAAATGTAATTAAATATTATTTAAATATATAAAAAAGATAAATATCAAAATAAACAAATTTCAGTAATTTTCTCAAATTTTATTTTTACTATTATAAAATACAATAACAATGAGTACGTTTATGTCAAAAGTTAATCAGATATGGTTTTTTCATCTGACCAAAACCTTTTTAACCCCCAAATTTTAATTTTTAAGTCGTTTATGCCACAAAAATTTTAAATTTTTTAAATAACCCCTTTTTTGATCCGATAAAATTTTGACAAAAAAACATATGATCTTTTTTGGCTAACTTCAGCCGTTAGAAATGCCCAAGTCACCCAACCCCATTAAACCCCTCCATTCCATTTGTGTTTTTTTTTTATCACTCATTATTTACTTAATATTGCAAAACAAATCTGAAGAAAAGCTCAAGATAAACAAAAACAACCACAAAAAAAAAAAATAAAAATTTTTTTAAAAATCCAACCGCGTTAACTTAGGTAAAAATTTTCTGTCAGTCTGAATCCAAATCTGTTTACCCGTCGTGTGTTTATACTGCAGCACGATCCCCCGGGGACAAAAACCCCAATCCAGCAAAAAAAAATTGATTAAAATACGACTATATCGGATGGAAATCTCAACCCGAAACGTTTATACCGGCCATTTTGAGCAGATAACAGAATTTTTATCGGATGCAAGAGTAGACATAAACGTACTCATTATAATATAGTATTCTATAGTATCTCAAAGATTAATAATATTGCAAAAGAATTTAGTTATTGAAAAATTGTCCTATATTCGTTTGAAATTTAATTTCAATAATTTTATTTTTTTTTAATTTATTTTTTTTTTTAAATAAACTTGTTAAAAAAAACTATTAGTCTTTTATTTATATAAGTTCGTAGGCTCTGTTCATTTCTGAACCAAAGGGGGGAAACCTTTTTTAAAAGCCGGTGCATAAATATAAACTCAGCTTGAATGTTCCAATATATATATATATATATATATATATATATAAAAATATATATATATATATATATATATATATATATATATATATATATATATATATATATATATATATATATATATATATATATATATAAAACAGTAAAGCGCAGAGTACTGCAAAATGGGGCAATCTTGGACGATTTTGGTTACCAAAAAAAGCCCACGCATTGCTTATCGATCAATAATTTCCCCGCAAACAATTCAATATTTTTTTGAAATAATTTTTTAGTATCGAACGCCCCGGGCAGCAATAGTTATACTGTGTCGAATTTTTTGGCCAAAAAAAATTTTTTAATAAAATAATAATTATTAGTAATGGATTTTTACGAACTGAAAAAAAAAATTAAAATTACTGAATGGTATCACCTGGAAATCCTGTTAGGGGGGAATTGGGGGAATTTTTTTTTAAATTTTTTTATAACTAAAAGGGCCACTCCCCCCGGGGTTTCCATTTTTACCGAGTCATTAAAAACTTTCCCCATATTTGGTTGTTTTTTAATCCAAGAAAACCTAAACATGATGGGGGCCCCAGAACAAAAAAAACCGGAAAAGGGAAAAAAAAAGAAATTTGGTTTTTGCAAGTGTTAAAAATCCTACAGTTTCCATTAATACAATTGCAGAACAGGTTGATTTTTTTCAAAAAAACGGGGGGGAAAAGGTTAAAAATTTTATACCGCTCCTACAAAAAAAAGGGGAAAAAACCCCCGAAATTAACCCCCCATGATCATTTTAGACAAATGCAATTTTTAAAAAAAGTAATGGGGAAAGAAAAAAAAAAATGCAAGTTTTATAAGAAATTTTTTTTTCTGATAAATTTGACATTTTACTTCATGGTCTCACCCAACGATTTTTTTCTCTGGGGTCCCCAAAATCGAAATTTATGGTTTCCCCGGGGAATAGGGCTAAAATCTAAAAAAAATTTAATTTTAAAAATTAGAATTCTTTTAGGGGTTTTTACCCTTAACATTCAGCAAATGTCAGAAGGCGTTTTTATGTTTGGGAAAATTTTTGGTTTAAAAAAATTTTGGGTTTTTTGAGCATCTTTTTTAACTTTGGGGAAAAGGGGGTTTTTGTATATTTTATGAATGCACATTAAAAATTTTTTCTTAAGAATATCTTCTACGTTTCATTATTTATTAGAAAAATTATTTTATTTTATTAGGAAAAAATGTTTGGTTTTTAAGACCCAAAACGTTGCGGTCTCGTAAGCAACTAATTTTAAATTTATGGCTTATAAAAAAACAGATCGGTCGGTTGACGATATGGCTCTTGGTACCCCCCTACAAACACTGCATCCTCTAACTGAAAATAAAAAAGTATCACAACTCTGGGCAGATAATTCTTAGTTTATCAGCGCATTCCCCACCATCCCAACCAAAAATAAGCCAATAAGGAAACGAGACGGAAATTAAATGCATGCCACAAAATTATTATTGGTATTTTTGAATTGGGTTCATCCCAAAAACGTCCAGGAGCCTCCTATGTTCGCAGTACGGTGCGCTTTATTTTATATATATATATATATATATATATATATATATATATATATATATATATATATATATATATATATATATATTATATATGTATATATTATAATTTTATATTATATAGGGAGTCATTTAAAAAATTAACTTTGTCCTTGTACGGTCTTTTGATACACCCTGTATACATAACAATGTTTGCAAAATATACTAAAATAGCAGCATAAACTAAAATATTTTTGTATAAAACATTTTTTTCCAATTTGAATATTTAAAGCAATAAATGGGGGTCCCATTTCACAGACTTAAGCTGTATATATATATATATATATATATATATATATATATATATATATATATATATATATATATATATATATATATATATATATATATATATATATATATATATATATATATATATATCAAATATATATTTATTTATTTAAATTTTGTGATTCACGTGTCTGTAGTAATACCAAAGTTATTTTAATTTATTATCGCTTTTCCTGTCACGACATTCAAACTTATTTTCGTCCAAATACAACCATTATTCATACCGAAACACAGTTTGGAAAATTGTTTACAATATTGTCAAATTTATTATCAAAATCCGTTTTGGCAAACCTAATGGTCCAATGACGTAAACAAACAATATTAATCGATGGGCCAGCCTTTATGTTTTCGCTATTTTAAAACCTCTGACCTTTTCCAGTCTTCACCTTTGTAATATTGTATAGCGTGGCCTTGCATGCACTACGTTTCGCCAAGAGCTATATAGGTTATTTTTTAAATTGCGGTATTAATAAACCAGCTGGTACATAGAAAAGAAATACTAATAACTTAACATAGGAAACACTAGTAAAAAACGAAAATAAAAAAAACAAAAAATCAACATAACGCATTAAAAAAAAATAAATGAAATAAAGAAAATGATTATATTTTGATATTTTAAATTAAGAATCGTCATAAAGAACACGAAATTTGGGTGTAACAGACGACTTAAACATTAAAAAAAAAGATAAATATAAAATTTAGATAAGTATGCGATGAAGTTTTTGACTTTTAAAATGTGTCGAAATGTAACTAAAGCTAAGTTTCCTAATTTTTTAAACTTTATGACAGCCCACCATGAAATTAGGTACTAGAGTACTGTGGGTGTCGGGTTTTTCGATGTTTAACCCATTTTCCCCAGTTCCGTCAACATTGTCCTAGCACTGAAACATGCAAATGTTGCATTTTACAGCACCTTATAGAAAACTCGGTGGTGCCACCACGGACGTTATTTTAAATACCAAAATATGTCTCCCCGGCTGGGGATTGAACCCGGGTCGCCTGCTATGCTACCAAGAAGACAAAAATACCATTTTAACGCTTGCAAAGACTTGCTCCTGAAATAATTTCTCTTGTAGCAGAATTCTTATATATAGTCACCCCGAAAAAGAAGTAACATAAACCAAAAAAATGCAATTTTTGTAACAAAAAACACTCTGGAAAAGTAACATAACTTAGTTACCTCAAATACGCCACTAACCGCTAGTATTCTTTTTTATCCTTACTGCGATACTAGTGTCGCCTTTACACAAAAAGAGTTACTTTTTATTTTCTTAAGATAAAATTTGAGTACTCAAGACAACATTGGACGATATTTATAAAATAATTTTTATTACAAAAGGAACCTTTTGTTGTTGTAATTGTATTTTTTTTGGAGGTTTTGATTAACCTGCTGATTAATTAACATGCAAAAAGGAAAACGACGTAACGCTTTAAGTGACCCTATTTGTGTTAATTTATTTTTTTAAAAGTGGCATAAGCCAAAAAAGCTTGTTTTTGTTTAGCTTAAAATCAAAATAATTAAAAAATCAGAATATGTTATCAATAGGGTCAACCTTACCCTATTTTTTGGAAAAAAAATTTGATGAATGTTGCCATTTTCTCAAAACTAAGTTATTTGAATTATACCTCTTTTCTTCTGGGTTGACGATAAAGAAGGTAGGTAAAATTCGGCCTTTTTTCGCCCATCATATTTTTTAAAATTCAAAGTTTCAATTTGAGCCATTTTATTATATTTATAATAAGTTCAAGTTTCTTTATTTAAATCTTCAATAAATTGGCAGAAAGATCAGAACTGCAAGTACCAGAAGAAAACCTTTAAACTTGCTATTTTTATTGAATTTTGCCATTTAACAAGTTTTTTGATTTTTTATTTTAAAAATTATATGATGCGCTTTGTGCACTAACATAATTTTTTAATATTTAATATTACACTTAATAAACTACAATTTATTTATTTTGGTGCGTTGAGTGCATCATGATTTTTTTAAAATAATAGATTTAAAAATGTCTAAAATGGCAAAAATGCAACATGTTTAAAGGTTTTTTTTTGGTACTGGCCATTCTATTTTTTTACCAATTCATTGAAAATGTAATTAAAAATACTTGAACTTGCAATAAATATAATAAAATGGTCTAAATTGAAACTTTGAATTTTTACGAATATGATGAGTAAAAAAAGGCCGATCTATACACACCTACTTTTAAATTAAAAACCTTAATTTGCGTAATATTCAACAACACCAAGTTTAGTATTTTTTATAAGCAAACTTTGGGCATGCTTCTCACAGAATACTAAACAGGTTGGACAAATCTGTCAAGCTTTCGGCACAACCTGATTTTCATTAAATAAACCAATGAAATAAGCAAAAACTGTTTTACTTTTTATTAAAAAAACATGTGTTTCTATTTTTAAGGTCAGATTCTGGATATACCCAAACGCTAAATAAGACATAACATAGCTGTTTCTCCAATTTAAACCTAAGCCATCGAAATTTAGATCAAAACTCTTTTCTAAATGTGTCAAGAGCTAAAAGCTGGGACGAATTTTGATAGAACGTATTTTCCCAGAAGAATCATAATGGAATTTTCTGGGTTTGTGAACGGATTCTTTGGTCGTCAAGCGGAAAAGCTTTTAAAAACTTTACCGAAATGGAAATAATAACACAAATAGAACAATGCTTGACGAATTATTAGAAAACTTTTAGCCTTGGGTGACAATCGTATAATTTGTTATTGTGACTTTAATTACACTTTAATAGTAACTTTCTTTTTAATTATAAATTTAGCTTACGAGATTCGGGGTGAAAGTGATACACATATTATATCAGGTGAACTTTCTGTTGAACTTAAAAACATTCCTTTATTAAGTCATTAATTTGTTTTGCAACGATACTTTTATTTATAAAAGTAGTGACAATTAGTAGACGATATATTAATTTTATGTAATAAATAGCCTTGGTTGTGTATTCTAAGGTAATTAAATTTGAAATTTTTATTATTTATTTGCTTCAAGACCAAATGTATATTACGCCTACTTATTTTAATACAAAAAAATATTTCGTTCTCTAGAGGAAAATATTAAAATCCGAAAAAATCGCATCTAGAATTTAAATTTTTTAAAGCCTCAATTCCCAAGACACATCAGGAAATTTTGACGCAGATTGAGTTGAACAACCCACAAATTGTTTGTATGGTCGTTGATATACACGGTGATCACTTAATATTTAAAAATTAATATTTGGTTGATTGATACCTTCTTAACGGCTTAAACGGGCATGATAATATTTTGCGCACAGACTGGAGTTGCATTAACCTAACCTAACAATGTACAGGGTGGGCATTTTATTAGGGTCCTATACATTTCCCCAGAAACTGCAGACTTTTGAGAAAAAAGTTAGGACAAAAGTTTCTTCGAATAATTTATGCTTTTAATTAATTCTACTTTCACATATACAGGGTGTTCATTGTGTTGGCGACCGGTGTTCACTTTCTTATTTTAAATGGAACACCCTATATATTATAATATATTTAGATAGCGCCTTCAAAGACAAGTTCAACGATATATAACAGTATGGGTTTGTGTCGCGCCGATTCGGATTTATTAAAGTTTTTCTTTAATTTTTGACCTATTTTTAAATTAATACAAATACGGTAAATATTCTTTTTTTTTTAATTTGTTCACGTATATACCCATACTGTTATATATTGTTGAACTCGTCTTTAAAGGCGCTTTCTAAATATATAACAATATGTAATAATATAAAGGGTGTCCCATTTAAAATAAAGACGTGAACACCGGTGGCCAACACAATAATCACCCTGTATATGTGAAAGGAGAATTAATTAAAAGCATAAGTTATTCCAAGAAACTTTTGTCCAAACCTTTTTTTTCAAAAGTCTGCAGTTTCTGAGAAAATGTATAGGACCCTAATAAAATGCCCATAACCCTGTATAAAGAAAGTGAAGTTTACAACTTCCTACCACTTTACCGGAGATAAGATATTTTGGATGCAAACTGGGTAATTGGGTAGTTTAAATACCAGGCCATAAAGGGCACCCAGGAAATGTGGAGACAGATAGCAAAAAGGCTCAAACAAAAAGTTGTAAAAACCAAAACCATATGCGAGATTTTCGGTAGTCTTCTGAGTCTAAAAGTGAGGAGGGTCATATACATCACTGGATCTACGCCTTTCATAAGCAGGAAGGCAGTTGTGCCACCTCCTAAAGGAAACTTCTTACTCAATGCGCCGCCCATACTACTAATCTAAAGTAGGTGACAACGTCGCCGAGGGGAATCTCCTTAATGTCGGACAAGGAAAACCAATACTCGCCCAGCATAAAACTTCTCTTGGACGGGAGTGCAGGGCAGTCACACAGGATGTGCTCCACCGTCTCGTCTTCCTGTTCACAACCTCTACACAGAGGTGTGTCATTTATACCCATTCTAAAGAGGTGTTTTCGCAGTTGACAATGTCTAGTAAGAACGGCCGTTTTTAGACGAAGGTTTGCCCTAGGCATTGCCAACTAATGTTTAGCTGTATCTCTGTCAAGATAGTTCAGTAACTATCTTAAAAAGTATACTGTTTCATCTCATCGCTTTGAAAACTGCTGATAAGAGTGTCTTTTGATTAGGTCCTTCATCGCAGACCCTGTCAAACCTACGAAAGTTTCGGGTCTAAAAGGTTTGGTCCCGACAGCCTTCCTGGCCATCGAGTCAGCAATGCGGTTGCCTTTGGAGTGAGCGTGTCCTTCCTGCTGGAAGCGTTCACAAGGGCACGATAACATTCAAGTACCAGACCCGAGGTGTAGCGTGGTCTCCTTAGAGCTAGTAGTGTCTGTCTGCAATCCTTATGGATTAGCACGATTTTATCAGTGATAATCCTACTGCTTATTTCTTTTGCAGCTATGGTTATGCCTGTAAGCTAATGGATGTTAAAACATCCATCAAAAACTGAATAAACCGAAAATTTCGTTGCTGGTGGTTATAATCACAAACACGAAAGCAAAGGCAACCAAAAAGGTTCATTAAATGCCTTCAACTTTTTCCTGAGATCTGCTGAACCATAGCAATAAGGCAATAAGAAGAGGAATATGTCAACATCCGGGAAATTGTAAGCTAAATAAACACATGGAAAGAATAAAACTGACAGAAAACAACTTATAAAAGTTCTGTCAGAAGGGGAAAGAAACATTTGGGCATACGTGGTGACAACGTGAGAAGCTATGCAGGATCAGATTTGTAGGCCTCGATGAGAAGGAGCCAAAGAACTACGAAAGGCCAAAAAAGGGTAAATAACTGGTTGGGCAGAGTCTTATCGTTTGATAAAAGATATGGCAATATTAGGTGCGTTATTTTATTTAAATACAAATGGTGGTATTTTTTTTATAAACATGTGTAAAGTTTTATGTAGCTTGAAGTGATCTAAAAAGTTGACTTTTTACAGTACCTATTTTTACAATGAAAAAAAAATAAATATCGTGCAGTGATAAAATTGTTATTTTTGGGAGGTATAGCATCAAAACAACAAATTCAGGAGCAATTGTTAAAGGGGTATAAGTATTTTTTATCCAGCAGTGGAAAAATTATTTGCTAAATTAAAACGTAGTTTTAAAGACGATTCACGTAAAGGACGTCCAAAAAGTGTATCAACACCAGAAATTGTAGAAAAAAACACAGAATATAGTTTAGGAAGATCGAATATTAATCAAAGAAATTTAGTAAGAGCCTTAGGGATTTTTTCAAGCGGTGTGACGAATATTTTAGCTAAAATTTTGGGTTTCCGAAAGTTGTGTGCACAATGCGTGCCGCATTTGTTAAAAAATTCGAATGGGTACTAAGAATCTTGTGGGTCGTTTCATCATTATGGAATGAGAGTTGGATCAACCATCATGAATCCCAATCAAAACTCAATTCAATTACTATTTTTTTTATCTATTTACCTAACCAACTGGTAAATGTATACTGAATTTCTCAAAAATATAAACTGTTCCAAAGTTGATGAACCCAGAAAAAAAAATAAAAGGTCACCACACTGTATATATAATAGAAAGGGTCATATCTATGTTTATATACCATACATGACATAAATTGCCAGCGACACGGTGGAACAATACCGGGTTTATGATTGTCCATTTATCGCGGGTAATGGATGGTGACATTCGGGCATTGTTTTCTAAACGAAGGTTGTTGGCATAGTTGCAACAGCGACGTTGCCAAACAGAGTGATTATATCGAAGAGTGACTGATGTGCTGATAGACCAAGACAGGCGTAACTCTAGGATCATTAATCTAAAAAATTACAATAATGATTCAGCTTATTGTTACACGAGTATCGAAAATAAATTTTCAGCAAGCGAGCGAACATTTTTTCGACAAAGGCGAAGTCAATATTGATAATGTTTCAGAGTTTTAAAAAATAATTTTTCAAAAGTAAAACACTATGCCTTTCATATAACGAAAGTAAAAAAGAAGAAGTTCAAAAATTGCATGACTTTAAAAATGAAAAATAGATGCAGTGAATAAGACATCTCTAAAAAAATTAATTTGTTTGATCGTTACTTAATGGAACTCCATAATTTCTAACAATGGTTAAAAGGGTATCTGAGATTTTTATTTAAATGACATCTGCTTTTTAGAATTACAAGCTAAAAATGTTTAATAATGGTAAGCTATTATTAACCTCAAGGGACAGGGACCATCCACATAATACTTTGGACCAGAACCTGCCCTTGGAGTGACCAAAACCACAGCACGAGGGCAAACCAGGGAATGGATCCGAAACAAACACGAGGAATATTGGTCTAGCATCAGTAAAATAAGACATGGGAAACGCTTCATAAATGGCCTATCCAAAAGAACGAAGAAAGAACTACTCAGGCAAAGTGGAAAAAGACTTCGCATAACAGTAGGGCTGCTAATAGGTCACGATTACCTAAGAGGACACCCACACAAGATAGCCTCATACAATGGGGACCAAAGTTGCGACGAGGGGGGAGAAACAGCCAACCATATCCGATGAGAATGTAAACCGCTGAATCACAAAAGAAAGGTATTATTTGGGAACCAAAAATGAGCCCAGAGGAATATATTAACCAACCAGTCTCTGGGTTATACAGACTTGTAGAAGGAATAAGACTAATGGGAGCTTTGGTATAAAAGATAAGGGGAGATAATAAAAAGCCAAAGAGGCTGCTCTGCCTCTGGTAATAAATCAGGACGGCTTTCAGGGAAGAAAAAGAAACAAAAAGAAGAAGAACCTCAAGTTGATCGTTGAAAATTTACTGTTTTTAATTTTATTGATTTCCAAGGATTCCTAAAAAATGTTTTTTTCCTTTATTAGCCAAAGTAGAATAATAATAATTATCATCAGCTGTAGTTATTTTCAATCAAACGTAAAGTATAAGCAGAAGACAAATTATCATAAAAAAGATTGTATTTATGCTTTATATTGAAAAGGACATATTTTCAGCTTTGGTGATAATTATGAAATCCTACATTAGGTTAATACAAGTAATTTTTTTTTTATTTGAAGTCCTTTATCCTATTTTTAACAATTAACTAAATGGTAATAACTCATCATTATTGAACCCTTTCAGTAAATGTAAAAAAAAAACAGATGTTATACAATATATAAAAATGTCTGATATCCTTTTAATCGTTGTTAGTTACTTACTACTAGAAAAATATGAACTTTTTAATATGCAGTTTTTAATTTTAGTTTAGTTCAAAAAAGCTACAATGTTAACAAAACATAAGTCACAAGTTGTTAAATACAAGTGGAATTTAAAAACCAAAATATTTTATTAAATTTAGAAACATATTTTTTAATTGCGATTAATGCATATTGTTTTATTATTCTAAAAAAACCAATACTGATTTCTGTTGGCCGCTATTTGTAAGAGTAAAAATTGAAATTTTAAACATAATTATTGGATACTGAAACTACACCAGAATATTTCCGTAACACACATTCAATACTACTGAACCTATTACCATCAATAAATAAAATGAATTTCGGTCACTGTTACGTTTTTCAGAACCTGCCTCACCAGTTACAGAACCAGTACTTAATATACAGCGTGTCGAAGAAAAGAAGGGCCAGTATGGGATGGGCATCTTGGAAATGGTCAAAGATACAAAGTCGACTAAATAGGTAAAAAGTTTATATACGCAATTTTATGACTATTAATACGCCTATTAGAAACTTTTAAAATTCCGAGTATTTTCGGAGATATCCGAGAAAAGCCGAAATTTTGGAGAATCGTTTAAATTTTTTCCTAGCTTCATTGCATGCAGCTTATTCCAAGTTATTTAATAGTGCTTTCAGATTTCAGATCCGACGTTTTGACACACAACAACGCAAATGTATTTACAAATATGTATCTATATTTGGAAAGGCAACAACCATAAAAATATACATACCTTATTTTTTTTAAGAATCAAATTTAAGGTGTGGTTCCTTCCACGCGGCCGTCGTATACGACTAACGCAATGCGACTAACGCATGCGGCCGCCGTTTAATCAGGTGGTTTCTTAGGACCGCGGCTCAAACTCGCGATAGCAAAATTATTAGTGTAAAGGGAATAATCTTTGGTAAGAGTCGTGATCGATGATCTTGCAATATATTTATTGTTTGAGGAAAAAGAGGTTAACGAAATACTATTACAATTAGCCAACCGGAAACATAACAATGGCCCTATAAATCCAATATTTCAGCAAATACGCGATGAGGGTTGTTATACTACAATAATAAATCGACATTTGCAACAGGATGAAGTAAAATTTAGAAAATATTTTAGACTGAATAAAGCACAGTGTAGTTTTATTCTTGACTTAATAAAAGACGATATAAAGTCCGAGCCATACGACAGAGTTGAATATCCAATAACCCCAGAGGAAAAATTAGCCATTGTATTAAGGTAAATCTGTACAAGGTGTCCCAAATTCGAGTCTTATCATTAGGATCTCGAAAACTTGAAGAGATACGAGGTCGGTTAAATGAATCAAAATGCCACCTTAGAACTTTAAAAATTTCGAACACATACTTTTGAAAAAAAAAACGATTATTTGCGATTTCGTTTTTATTTTTTTATGACTTTATTTAAATGGATGTAACAAAATAACTTTTACATTTCAATTGCTACTTTTTCTGTTCTAGAAGATAGTGTTATTAGATTTATACACCGACGTTTCGTCTTTAAGCTGCCATCATCAATTGTTTTTTTTTAAATACGGCCCTGGTTTTTTTTTATTATGTATTTTAGGGAACTTAATTCCCAAAACCAATAATGTATTGCACTTATTCGAAAAATTTATAATAATGGCAATTTTCATAAGAAACCATACCTATGTTAAAGAGAGTCAGACAATATATTTTTGGCAGGATCTTGGGAAAACATTAAACTGATTTTTTCGAATAAGTGCGAAACACTTGGATTTGGGATCTTAAAAGCTCTTAAAATACGTAATAAAAAATCCAGTACCTCATTTGAAAAATAAAGTTTTAATTTTCAACAATTAAAAAAAACACTGGCCATTTCACACAAAACAACACAAACAAAATATCAGACGCACACACGACTGCGGCTACACTGCTTCTCAGTCGCATCAATCGCAGTCGTTGACAGCGGACGCATACGACGGTCGCTCGGAACAAACCAGGCACATTTAAAAACATGAGTAGGAGTGCTTTGCGACTAACGTAGTGCGTTAGCCGCATGCGGCGGCCGCGTGGAAGGAAACATACCTTTAAGAAATATTTTAATAATTTACCCCTTGCAAAACATAGCGAATTTTGGTTCCAATATGATTTTTTTTAGGGCACTTAAAAAAACAGACACACAGAAACACTTAAAAGAAGAGATATTTTTAGGGCTGTTAAAGTTTAATTAGACGCATTATGAATACTTCATGTAATATAGAGTGCGGCAGCATAACTTTGAAAACTTAATAAAACGCATTGTATGAATCAGAACGTTTTAATTTGGTTTTTACAATGTTGGTACATACCTAAAGTTTTGTTTTAAATAGCTTTAAAGAGCAAATTACGTAGGTGATTTCCCCCATTCTTGATACATTGAGTAAATCGATTTCTGGCGCGGCAGCATAACTTCCTTTTTTGATCAGGGGCGATTTGTAGTGATGAGCAAAGCAAGACCAAGACCAAGACCGGGCTAGTCTTGGTCTTGGTCTTGCAAGTCTGGTCTTGGTCTTGGTCTTGCAAGACCAAAGAAGGTCTTGGTCTTGGTCTTGGTCTTGCACCACCCGGTCTTGGTCTTGGTCTTGGTCTTGCTGCAAGATTCTTGCTGGTCTTGCTTTTTTTGGTAGTAATAATTTAAATTAAGCAATCTTAGATAAAATATATATATTTTTAATACTTACAAATAAATAAAGATGGAGACTATATTTTTTGCTTTAAAATTTTAAAATATACCAATTTTAACCTTACATCTACATTTAAATTATTTGATTAAAAAGGATATTTTAAATGTAGGGGTTTATTTTTATAGCGCTTCATTTTAGTGATAGAAAATATTTAAATTTTCTTTGAAGAAGCATATAAAATTACAATATTAAGTACTCTGAGGTCAGAAAAAAACTTTTAATTTCAATCAAATGTGAAATTTCCATGAAAATGATTCTGAAATGTAAACATTGGTTTCTAATTCAAAAAAAAAAAAAAGGTATTTAGAAATCTTTTCAGTTCAAATAAACTTTCTATGTTCAAATTAGTAAAACATTTGCCGTACAAAGTTTGTACAAATACTTTATAAACATTCTGCATATACAAGGTGGCTCGATAGTGAGACAAAGATCGATATATCCGAAACCGTTCATAATGGTAAAAAACTTAATATACAAAAATTAAAGAAAAAAGGGCGTAAAATGTAAAATTATTCCCTATTTCAGAATTAAAAAAAAATCACTACCACTCAAGAAAACTTCCTCATTTTTAGCTTTTAACCTAAAATAGAAAATTTATAGCAAAAAAATAATTAAAAAAATCGCTTCTCTGTATATTATGCTGAAAATTCTTAAACTGTCATATAGGTACAATGTCGACGTAGATGGTTTTTTATATATCATTTTCGGTTTTGACAAAAGTGACGTCATCATTATACTTTTGGCATTGTTTTGACTTTTCTGTCTAAACCGGAAGTGAAATTTAAAATCCATTTATATAAAAAGTATTCCTATATAAAATAACAAATATATTTTTTATTAAACCATTACTTTAACATTTATATCTTAGTTTAAAGGAGCAACAGTGTGGCACAAAAATAATGTTTTCCTGGATTTTGGAAATTTTTGATCCAGTAAGTGGCATCACTAGATCCCGAATTAAAATAAAACATTAGGAATAGGTAAGTAATTTTTAGCTTCTATAACTTTTGTACTCTTAGTTTTTCTCTGTCGTAAACGGTTATGGAGATACCGAGCTTTGTCGGACCATTGAGTCACAATCTTATTATTTTTAAAACATGTTACTAAATCTACTAGTTATCGTTTTTAGATAATTTTATTAAAAAAATCTGTTACTCATAAAATAATCGCCTTTTTAGGCAGTTCTCGACACATTTTTTGTCATGTCTGTATGAAATACCTCTGTATATTGAATATAAAAATTGAATATTATAATTTAAAAAAAGTGACAAAAGTGCAAGAGTCTTGCAGGTCGGTCTTGGTCTTGCGTAGTCTTACACCTCTCGGTCTTGGTCTTGGTCTTGCATACCCCGGTCTTGGTCTTGGTCTTGCAAGCGAGAAGGCGGTCTTGGTCTTGGTCTCGGTCTTGGTCTTGCTGCAAGACCAAGACCAAGACCGCAAGACCATTGGGTTTTTTGAAATCCCGTGTTTATTTACCTATGTGAACCGTCCAAGGACCCTTTAGGATTTAAAGAACAACATCCAGGAAGAAATTGCTAACATAACGCCTGCTATGCTTGAAAGAGTCATGAGAAGCGCCAGAAATCGGTTTACTCAATGCATAGAGAATGGGGGACGTCAACTACGTGATTTGCTATTCAAAGCTATGTAAAATAAAACTCTAAATATGTTAAAACTTTCTGATTCATACAATGCGTTTTATTAAGTTTTGAAAAAAGGAAGTTATGCTGCCGAACCCTGCATTTTTTGTATACATAAATCTGAATTATCTAATTGAGGTTTTTACTTTTTAATTGTTTTTTTACTCTAAAATCTTTATTATTTTTAAGTATGTTTACAGAACAATATTTTATTAAGCTCTAGACTAATCCCTTTGATAAGTTGACTATTAAAAAACGCCATATTCATTTTAAACATGTCTCCAGCAATTGCTGTTTTTCTATACTGCTTCTTTAAAACGGGTAATAAACTTTCAATATTATTTTTAATATTTTCTTTATTTAAATAACCAATCGCTACCAAAAATATGTGCTAAAATTTTCTTTTCACACAAAACAAACAACCTTTGACGAAATTAAGGCCAACTAAGAAAATATTTATTTTTTGGAAATAAACGAGGTGTTAAGCTTTCAGAGACATATTTTAATTTTTTTTCCTGTACAGCTAGCTGCATCGCTTTTTTTTTAAATAAATATAGGATACGCATTCTGAGAATGTCATATTTAAAGTATGTCACCATATTTTAAATTTTATTCAGAATCTGGACAAATATTTCTAAAAACTAGAGCGATCCTAAAAAAATTCTCCGTTGTATTTGTATCTTAGTTGTAATTACAGGAACCTTTTAAAAACGACAAAAAACATAAAAAAGTACATAAAGCTACTGCATCACAGTGAGGTGATTTTAATATGCAAATTGGAAGCATAAAAACCTCTGTTATAGCTGTAACAAAGCGACGATGATGCTTCTCCTGCCGTTTTTCACCGATCGAGAAAAATGTAATGGCAAACAGAACTTTTCCTAAGCTCTAAAAAAGAACCGGATAACGTGCCATTGAACGAAATGGGCATTTTGTTGCTACTGAGCTTTCCTTCTTTACGAGGCCAAAGAACTTTATGCCAGACAGCACAATCGGTCTGATTTGAAGGGCTAAGCACCCAGATTTTCAAGCGAAAGTGAATCAAAGTAGAATGGAAAATACAAAATTACTATTGTTGGGACAAAAAAGATAAAAAAATACTTTAGAATAAGATATATCAGAGTATGTCCATTGTGCACATAACCATTATTTTCTTAAAGCAAAAGAGACAAAGAAGTTTTTCCACTGATTTTTATAATTAAACAAATGCATTAACAATAGCTGTTTTTTTTTTTAATTATATTAGGTATACAGGGTCATCCAATATGGACTGAACCTTGCCATATTTTTGGTTTTCTTTATATTTACAAAATGTGAAACATCCATTTTGAAAAAAAATACTTAAAATAATATAAATAAAAACAAAAGAGTTACTATCATAGAATTAACATTTCCTTAATGAACTCATGATATTATAATTGTTTTGTTAACAATTTTAATATTATATACATTTTACTTTTACCAATATAAAAAGTGGAAATAAACGCTAGACTTTGACATAATATTACCTTTTTATGTATTGTCATTTTAGATATTTATTGTTGCAGTTTTTATTTTTTAATTTAAATAACAAATTACTCATATAAATTAAATTACAGTTAATATGTTAAGTTGTCCAAAATATCATTGCAAAAAATTTAAATTGCAATTTTGAGCAAACTACTCGTCCGACAGTGTTCATCTTTAACACGTTTAGACGGGCCCAAGTTATGAGTTTTTCAAAAAATGGTCAATTTTATCAGTTTTTCCGACTTTGTTTCTGCGATCAATAAGGTTTTTAATAGTTATTTATATAATAAGTGCGGTATGAGCTTCATTACAATAACAAGTGTTAAATATAAATTGCCCCGACGATGTCGTAGACCGAGTCGGAGTAATCACACAATTATTGTAATGAATTATTGATACCGCACAAGTAATATACAAAATTTTAGTGTAGTAAATTTTCTAACTAACTTTGTAGAGATTTCACCTAGAGCAGTATGCTTCGCCCTTTGGTCAGCAGATGGCGTTGACCTTTGCTACCCATTCATGTAATACAAAATTTTATCTACGACCGCAGATATTAGTAAAAACATGATTTTTTTAAATTTTAGTTGTTTACGTCATGCAGTGACACAAGGTATACGTCTACCTGTTTTGAATCCAAAAAAATTAAGCTAGTTTATCATTTCGTTTGCTATATCGACAAGGCCGTTTGTGTGATGTTTAATAGACAAATTATTTGATGCGAGAATTTTGTATTGGAGATATTTAACTAAAATTAGTAAAATTAACCAGCTTTGCTTTGCTTTCACTTTTTTTGGCCTTCGTAGGTGAACGTTCAGCCAGGTCTCCCCTTTCCAGACACACGTTGTTATCAACGTGAGCTTTCCCAGGCTTTGTAGATGGAACTTCTGGATTCTGTAACCCCCAGAAATTCCGAACTTTTCCAAAACTTAAATTCTTGACAAAAAAAATTATCGATGCAGGGCACAAATAATGGCCATCGGACCAGGGGCTGCTCCTGGTATCACGCATAACCGTTTTCTGTCAGTACTGCCCCTCCCTGCTGAGCGCGCAACCATCTTCCGCCATTAGGAAAATACTTCGTGCGTGGGGCCCTCAGAAAGGAGCAGGTATAGGAATCTTCGTTGACAGCGCTTAGCCCCAGAAGAAAGACTCCATAGTTTGGCTTGAGTTTCTCCTTGATTACACAGCGCCTTTAGCCGCCTTCCCGGAAAAAACTATGTAGTTTTTTTATCGCGAGCACTTCACTGATCGGAGGTCAAAAAGGAACTCAAAATTAACCAGAAATAAGTAGGATGTCTGATTATTCCCTTCCCTCCGACACAGAAGAGACGGCGCAAATGGCAGTCTCTTTGCTGTTGCCGTCAAAATCAAAAGAAAAATACGAACCAGTGTACCAAAAATTTGTCGATTGGTGTTCCGAAAAAAAATGTTTCAAAAAAAATCTGGCTTTTCGAGACGATGTCACGAAATAAGTTGCTCCACTATGGGCTTTTACTTAATGTCAGCTAGTCATCGCACAGAACAATTTGGATATAGAGTCGCACAGTTACAACACCTACAACGAAGGATATAGCCGAAAACAAGCCATTAAAAGAGAATTGCCCAGTTCCTTGCCACAGCCGATGATGGAAAATTTTTGCTTATTAAGGTAAGAATCTAGAGTTTTTATATTTTTAAAAATATCTAAAAAAAAGACGAGTTTAAAGTTGTAGCGACTTTTAGCGTACTATACTTAAGTTTATTTTTCTTTGTTACAGGTTGAGCTAATCATTGGCATTGCTGGGGCTTGCAGAAAACAAGAAATAGCCCAATCATTATGCAAAAATGTCAAAGATAAAGGAAAGGTTTTCTATATTGAAATTCTATATTGATTCCTCTAAGGAGAACAAAAAAAAAATGTTGCGAAAAAAATTTTGGAACCTTTAATCTGCTACAGTTCCTGTACCTCGTCCCCGGCTGCAGCAGCTAATGCCGATTCCCCAAGCATTAACCCAACAAGTTATAAGATTCAGAATCTGCCTTACTTTCAATGTTTATAATAATTAATTTTAAAATATAAATTGTATTGTATAATAATAATAGTAAAAAAATATAAACACTAACGCGCTAATAAGACAAGGTTTTTTTCGTGCAACTGCTCTTTTTCCACCACCAGATCTGGGCTGGAACCTGGTGGCTTGCAAGACAATTTCATGCAAAACCTTCTGCGAAGTGCCCAGGAATCTGGGATATTCACAAGGCTCATATCCTAAAATGAGTTACATAATAATCACTTATCTTGCAGGTCGTAGATAAAAAACATTTTGTTTTTTTAATTCTTTAGAAAAATCCTATTTACAGTATTGGAATTAAATTAAAATGAAATTAAATTTGTTTACTCCTAAAGAAACATTTTTTGTAGTTTTTTTTTTAATTTAGAAAAGAGAAAATGTTGTTTTTTTATCTTCTATACACCTTTTTAAAATATTGCACTGTGGTTAATTTTACGTACTAAAAAAAATTCTGTAAAGTGTGTTATACCGCGTGTTTGGATTTTCATTGTTTATAACCGTTGTACAAACACTGCCACATATTTAAAGTAAATCGATTAGTATTTCGCACTGGAGGGGATGGAAAAATAATTGATCTCTCAGTAAAGTTTTAAAAGTGTTACGTGGACAACAAGAAATGTTTTTTTTTATTTAAATACCATTTATTTATAAGTATCAATATGTTTAACACATTATCAATTTTATTTCCAAGAATGCTTATTCTTTTTAATTATTTGCTCTTTGTTATATTGATTATTTATGACAGTGACGATCAAATAAAAAAGTATTATATTTACCAGAACAATTAATTGCAGACCTTACCACAGACTTTTAATAATACAAATTTTAACCTTCGTTAAATATACACTTGTATACGCACAAAATATACAATGAAGAGCTACTTGTATCACCCGATGATGTGTATGAATTATTTTTTGATTGATGACTCTATTTTTATTAAAGAGTTAATGAACCGCAATCATTATATCTGCCAGATGTTGTATTATACTTTATGGAATTGACAATCACATAATAAATATTCGAGACGTATTGGCTTTAATAAGGCCACGAACTTGATTTTTTTTGTCGTAATTATTTTGTATTCAGAACGTGGTTTCAGCAGCAGTTCAGTGGCCAGTTATAAATTAACAAGTTTAATGGCTACTTACGGATTATTGGTAGCCAGAACAAAAATAGCAGATATTTTATGTTTTCTATTAATATTATATTACTCTGGATCTGAAAGGGGTTTCTAAAGGACATAGTTACTCTCTTTCAAAACTAAAAAAAGTATTTTTGGGATCTCCGGTTTAATTAAAATTTATTGTAAAGCCTATATATACAGCGTGTCCCAGAATTTGTGGCCAATCTCTCGGAATCTAATAGAAAATCCAAAAATAGTATCACAAGTTCCCATAAACTTTTTTCCTACGAGCCTTTCCTACAGCGATACAGGTACATAACGGACGACCCTGACAATCGTATTTTTTTAATAATTTTTAAAATACTAGGCGTAATTTTATATTTTTTAATATGATGGTTACCAGATAAGTCTTCTTAAAATAACTTAATTAAATCATATTTGACTTATTTATGTTTTTAATGTCCGACTGGTATATTATTTTACAAATAATAATATTATGTCAAAGTCAGTTAAATACGAAATATTACCCTAGGGCCTACAAATTTACCAAAAAATTAACAATAAATTATCTTCATTAAAGCATTTATTACGAAAATACAAACATACTTACACAATATACTTATCATAATAAAAATTATTTTTTAAAGTAAAACGTATAATTTTCAAACTGACCGGAAAATTTTACATTTCCATTTCCATTCCGCAGTTGCTGTGTTACTTAAAGTAATATTTTTCCCAACTTCAAGGGAAGCATTAGCCAATTTGAAGCTTTCACTATCATCCACGTACCTTCGTGCTACCGAAGAACTCTTCCAGCCTCCTAACCTCAATAAGCTCTCGGAACTACCTCACGCAGAATGAATTGTTGCCGCTGTACGTCTTAAACAATGACCTGCGTACGCCTTAGCATCAGGTAAACCCAAATATGTAGCAATCTTAAAGGGTATATTGCCAAATGTATTTTTACCTATAGGCTGCACAGTACATCGTTCATCACGATAGCACAAAAAAAACCTATCACTTGCACTTTTAGGTCGCAAAGACACATAGTCCCGAATTAACTTTGTTGCGCATATTTCACTGTCATCAATAACCAAAAAGCTCCTTGCTTGCCCATTTTTACTTTGTGGAATGTCAATAAATATATGCTGACCCATATCACGCACATCGGAAAACTTCATTTTCACAAGCTCGTCTCTTCTACAAGCTCCGAATACACCTATCACTAATGCAACTTAATCTGCCAAATATTTTTCAGTCGGCGCTTTTTTTTTAATTATAACTTGTTCGCGAGTCAGAACCTTCGACTTTTTAGGCTGATAATTTCTCCCAAGTTGCTTTAGGAACTGTTGCAGAGAAATCAACTTTATTAAAATTATTACTTCTTATCTCTTATGAACTATTAATTAGTTACGTAACATTAAAAACTTTGTCCAAAGGGAATTTGGAAAATATGACTCTGACAAATCTTGAAAATAAGCCATCAAAACGGTTTCGTCCACACGGTCCACGTAGTGTTCCGTCAGCCAGGCCTCAAAATGGAAATATTCTTTCTAGTAAACCCGCCTAGTTTTTTCTGGCACAAGCGCATGCTCAGCTTTAGCAACTTTCACTAAAATATCTTGGGGAGATGGGTATTTTCCACTACTTTGGATATTTTTATGCCTCAATAGCAAAATTGTTTTTTATGTGCTGTTTTATTGACAAATAACTTACAACCATGGCAATCACAATTACGTTTCGACAATTTTTTCAGGTAAATGCTAGTACTTAATTTGGTTTAAACTAACAGATTCAAAATTCATTCAAATTTTACTCATATAAAGAATATTTAGTCGGACATTAAACGTTGAAGGCACCACGGGTATTAAGGATAATAACGCTTTCGGTCAATGTATATCCCTCGGGCCAAAGGCCCTCGGGAAATACATCATCGACCTCAAGCGCTATTATCCTTATAATACCCTTAATACCTTAATAACTATAACACCTTTTATTAATTTTTTTAATACCCTGTATGATAAAGGCTCAACAATATTATTTTTGGATAGGTTTAACCTTAAATTAAAAAAAGGTATTCTTGATTGACATCGATAAAATCAACTGTTTACGAGAAATAAAATATCATGTTTGGTAATTTTTTTATATTATACAGGGTGTTTTCTAAGTGTACGTCAATATTTAAGGAGGCAATTTTTTGATCCATTTTAAGAAGAAAACTTCATATAAACGTATATCCTAAACGTCTTAACTTTTGAGATATAGGGTGGTAAAATTTTTAAAAATAAATAATTTATTATTAATATCTGTAATACCACTTTAAATTTTTTAATGAAATTTGGCATACATGTACTATGTATCAAGAAGCATTTTTTAGTGTACCACATTTTTTTTTATTTGCCAAAATAGGTAGGTCAAATTCTGTACCAACGCCACTGGTAGAAATTTAAAAAAATGTGGTACACAAAAAAAGGCTTTTTGATACATAGTACATGTATGCCAAATTTCATTAAAATATCTAAAGTGGTATTACAGATATTAATAATAAATGATTAATTTTTAAAAATTTTACCACCCTGCATCTCAAAGGCTAAGACGTTTCGGGTATACGTTCATATGAAGTTTTCTTTTTAAAATTGACCCAAAAATTGCTTTCCTAAATATTGACGTACAATTAGAAAACAATCTGTATAATGTAAAAAAAATTCCCAACCATGATATTTTATTTTTCGTAAACAGTTGATTTTATCCATGTCAATCAGATATAGCCTTTTTTTTAGTTTAAGGTTAAAGCTATCCAAAAATAATACTGTTGAGCCTTTATCATACAAGGTGTTAAAAAATTGCTAGTTCGTCCCGGGCAAACTAAATTACGCCTAGTATTTTAAAATTTATTTAAACAAAAACGATATCCAGAGGCGTCCGTTATGTACCTGTATCTCCGTAGGGGAGGGTCAAAGGAAAAAAGTTTATGGGAACTTGTCATAATATTTTTAGGTTTTCTATTAGATTCTGAGAGATTGCCCACATATTCTGGGACATCCTGTATATATATATATATATATATATATATATATATATATATATATATATATATATATATATATATATATATATATATATATATATATATATATATATATATAATATATATATATATATATATATATATATATATATATATATATATATATATATATATATATATATATATATTCTGATCATGGTTTAACCAAATAAACCGAAACTTCAATGTACTTTGTGTTTTAATTTTAATAATAATTGATCGAAATCTTAAAAAAAAGTAATAATTTGATTATATGTTTCACTGTTACCAATATGTATTAAAAAGGATAACGCTGGATTTTAAAAGGTGTTTTGGTATACTCTAAGTATTTATTGTTAGCCCTTTTTATTTTTTAATTTCAATTCTAATTTTTTCTTATAAACTATATTAAATCGGTTGTTTCTAAAAATGAATAAAAATTAATTTATTTGAAATTTTTTGAAAAAATGAAACGATTTAGAAACAAACCAATTCTTAAGTGTTCTTTTGGGTTCTAGGAAAAAAATACAAAAGATAGCTATTCATATATTTCTTTTTTAAATATGAAAAATCCACAAATATGGTCCTGTTCAGTTCTCGTTGGACGACCCTGTATATATTATTTATGCTTTATAGAAGCATTTCTAGCCTTTTCGTATGAAAACAAGATACTCCCAAGGTTTGAAGATTTTTTATACCTATATTATTAAAGAAAAACTAAAACATGTGACCAGCCGTACAGAAATTTTTCACATAGAAAAGTCTGAAAAATCGCTAAAATTGACCAATTTTTTAAAATAATTCTTATAATATGTTGCTGAAAGAGGCTAAAAGAAGACATTCCCGACGAGTATTTTTTCCAAACTTTGTATATCTTCGATTGTTCGAATTCCATATCAATATGCACTAGTTTTCTAAATCAATCTTAGGGACTGGCTTGAGAAAATGAATATTACTATCATCAGCAAAATTACATGGAGTTAAAGAAAAAAAAAGATATGGATGTTAGGGCCTAAAAGAGTCACTATATAATATACAATAACACATAGGTTGCTTGAAAAGAAAACCAAAGGTCCAAGTACAAAGTTAAGGTAAAAGACCGGTGAATAAAAGTTTATTAAAGAGCCCAGTACGCCAGACCTTTTTAAAGATCATATGGGTATGTTGAGAGAAAGGATCTGGTCATGGAACATTAAACTAAAAATGTATAATTTTAATTTTGTCAAAATGCTTTAAACTGTATATGGCATTTCATTAAAAAATAATTAATAGAATTATTGTGGAATGAAATTTCGAAAGGTATAAAAGTGTGCCAAATTTAGTTATAATTTATTAAATAATAAAAAAATATAAAGCCCAAAAGTGATGACATTAACTTGGCCACATGGTATACCTAAAAAAGTCAATATATTTTTAATATATTATTTTTTAAACCTGCATATTATAGGTGAATTAAAGAAACAATATAAAATTTTCCATTACTTTTTTTAACATTTCCCATGCCAAACTTTAATTATAAATTTGTTCTTGATAGAAATAGATTGGTTATTATTAGTTTCCAGGCCATGCAGTGCACGTGGTGCGTTGCATTCATATCTTAATTTTATTATGATGCACTTTTTAGTCCAATGAAATTACACAGATATGAT
This sequence comes from Listronotus oregonensis, assembly GCA_019359885.1. Lineage (NCBI taxonomy): Eukaryota > Metazoa > Arthropoda > Insecta > Coleoptera > Curculionidae > Listronotus > Listronotus oregonensis. The sequence goes on from JAHBCN010002490.1 coordinate 36,172, forward strand.
GGAAACATTATGTCATACTTGTAATGTGTCTAAAGATAGAACTGCGTCGAAAAGTATTAAAACAATGTTTTTATCGCACCCAAATTTGGTTAATATACAGTGATTGGTATAAAGTTAAACATGGAATATAAAAACATTCATTAATTGTTGGTTTTTTAGTAAAAATCCCAAAAATTATCTCGAATATTTCACTCATGTATAAATTTTCAAATAAGACACGTTAAAAAACAAAAAAAATCAGCGGAAATTTCACGTTGCCTGGACAACGTGGTATTTCCACTTACTTACAAACACAGAACAATCAAACCTGTTTGTTTGTATTGTCAATTAGAAACGTCAAAATGAGTTGATTTGGTCATGTACACGGTGAAAAAATAGATAAAATAATTAAAAAAAAAAACGATTTCAGTTAAAGTTTTAATTATGTTGCATGAAATTGAAAATTGTATGACAAAAAAACCATTTTAATAGTATAATACTCCCATATTTCTCCATTCTAGAAATATTCTTTCTAAATACCGCTCGTGCATAAAAATTAACCAGATAATTTTCATTCAAGCTTGTTATACAAATTCCACTTTAAATTAACCAGATAATTTTCATTCAAGCTTGTTATACAAATTCCACTTGTTCTTCGAACTCGTGGAATAATAAATAACAAGCTTTTAAGAAAATTATCGGTAATTTTTAAACACTCGTGGTACCCTCGAAAATTTTATACCAGTCATTTTCAACCAGTGTTACTATGGTAACCAGCAAATTTTCTCAAAATTAAGCATGTAGATGTAAAATTAATGAGTGGAAATTTTCCGGCACATTACAGCTATCATATAATTAGACAATAATAATATTTTTTCATGCAGTATCTATTTTTAGTATTATAGGGAGGCACATCGTATCTTATAGGGGATTTTTTTTTACTTTCCCCGTGCCCTAGTTAAATTTGAAAAATATATCGGATAAATTATTATATAAAAATAATTAATTTCAAACAATTTTTCTAACATGTTTCAGGGAATTGTCAATATTGACTAAAAAAATGAAAGTGAATACATTCGTATTGTAGAAGACTTTATTCTGATTTTCCCTGTGCCTTAGTAAAATAAAATATTTAATATTAGATAAATTATTATAAAAAATTAATTGATTTTATACAATTTTCTTACTAGGTTTCAGAGAAATATTATTATTGACTAAAAATGAAAGTGGATACGTTCATATTTTTGGAGATATTTTTTTATTTCTCCCGTGGCCTTGTAAAATAAAATATATAATATTAGATAAATTTTTATATAAAACTGATTGTTTTCATACAATTTTTTACTGAGTTTTAGAGAAATGCCAATTTAATTAAAAATGAAAGTGAATTTTCGTATTGTGGGAGATTTTTTTTTATTTTTCCGTGCTTTAGTAAAATAAAATTTATAATATCAGATACATTATTATATAAAAATAATTGATTTTATATAATCTTTTACAACTTTTCAGGAAAATGTCAATATTCACTACAAACAAAGGTGACATACAGCAAAAAATATATAACTATACCTATACATTATGTTTCCTTTTTAAATATAATTCCGGTATAAAATTTTCTTACCGAATCACCCACGTGCTTGATTGAATTGCAGGCAATTTGTTTTGTACAGGAATTTTTTAAAAAAATTCATGTACTCAAAAAATTTCCGCCAATAATTGATGCTCTAGGGAGATTATACAGTAAAGCGCAGAGTACTGCGAACATAGGACGATCCTAGACGATTTTGGATGTACCTAAAAACGCCGCACGCATTGCTTATCGATCAATAATTTTCCAGCCAACAATTCAATACGTTTATTTCTGAAATACTTCTTTAGTATCGAACGCTCGACAGCAATAGTTGTACTGTGTCGATTATTTGCGACCAAAAAGTTTTTTTTTTAAATAGTTATTAATAATGGATGTTTACGAACTGAAAGACAAAATTTAAATTATTGAATGGAATCACCGTGGAAATCCTGTTAGGGGAATCGGGGAATTATTTAATAATTTATTTCTAACCAGGCCGACTCCCACGATTTCCTCTATTTACCGAGTCATTAAAAACTTTCTGACATTTGGTTGTTTAACTCCAAGAAAACATAAACATGATAGTGCCTCAAAAAAAAACAACAAAAGGGAAATGACACAAATTATGGTAGTGGCAAGTGTTATTAAAAATCCTACAGTTTCCATTAATACAATTGCAGGACAGGTTTTTTTTTAGCAGAAGATCAGTGGAAAGAGTGCTGAAAAAAATTGATACCGATCCTACAAAGTAAGAAAAACCAATGAAATTTTCCCTGATGATCATTTTAGACGAAGGCAATTTTTTGAAACTGTAATGGAAATGAAAAATAACAATGAAAATTTTATAAGAAACATTGTTTTTATTGATGAATCGACATTTTCACTTCATGGTCTCACCCAACGATTTTTTTCTCTGAGGTCACGTAAAATCATAAATTTATGTTTTCCAGGAGAATAGGGCTAATAATCTACAAGAATTGCAATTACAAATTGGGAATTGGGAATTTAGGATTATTACCCTTAACATTAAGCAAATGTCAGAAGGCGTCTGACATCTTTGATAACTTGAAAAAGAGTTTTTCTTTTTTTATTCTATGAATGCACATTAAATTATTTTCTTAAAAATATCTTCAACGTTCCATTATTTATTTGAGAAAATTATTTTATTTTATTAGGAAAAACTGTTTGGTTTTTAACTAATTTTAAATTTATGACTGATAAGAAATCAGATCGAAGTCGGTTGACGCTAGCTAACTCCTGCTACTTGCCTATAAACACTGCATCCTCTTACTGAAAATAAAAACGTAGTAAACAACTAAACTGGACAGATAATTTTTCCGAATTTATCACCGCACTCCCCACCAGTCCTAACCAAAAATGCGCCACGTGAGAAAACGAGACGGAAGTTGAGATGCAAGCCACAAAATTATTATTGGTATTTTAGAATTGGGTACATCCAAAATTGTCCAGGACCCTCCTATGTTCGCAGTACGGTGCGCTTTACTGTATGTGAAAATTTTGATAAAGGTTTTTATAGGATTTTTAAGAATACTACATTAAATAAAATTCCAGTAAAGCTATTGCTGGAATTTATGTAATACTCATGCGCACATATGCTAATTTTGTTTAAACAACTGTCAATGGATTAGCAAAACATAAACAAAAGCTCGAAAATTTAAATATAGAAAAAAAACTATGTGTTCTTGTTCTTTAAATTATTTCAGATGTATGTAGATAAAAGGTAGTTGTACTTTAGGGTGTTAAAACAATTCATTGTTTTTAATTCTAAAAAAAATGTTAAATATTGAAAAGATCACAATGGACTAAAAATGGCCACAAAAAAAAAACGGAAAGGGGTATAATAGCTGTTCAATTTAAGAAGAGAAAACATTAGTGATCGACATTATGTTGGTTGTGGGATATGGTTTTATGGATAATCATTTATTTTTTGTGAATCTTATATCTTTAAAGACATTTCTCTTACAATAATTAAAAAGCTTTATATGCCTAATTACTGATATATTTACGATATGAAATTTTGAAAGTAAATTAAAATTTTATAAAAAATTTGACGAACGGGACAACATTTAAATTTAATAAGGACTCTGTTTTTTGGCTGAACCGACACTACCGACCCCGAAAATTATTATTCGTCTACTTTTGTGCTTTTTCTTAATTTCCCTGGTTAGAATAAAGAATATGTTCAGTATTTTTAGTGCGAAAATTTTTATAATCCCTTGCATAAAATTTAATTTAATCCAAAAATAATTATGCCTATCAATTTGCTTAATACCTTTTCTTAGAAAAACTTAATTTTGGCGTAATTACGATTAAAAGTTTATGTCTGGTTATTTCTTTTTTTTTTTAAATATGAAGAAAGCCACAAATATGGCCCTGTTTAGTCCTCGTTGTATTTCAGGATTATCTCCTAAACTTTAAAGAACAGGTTTAAAATGACCATATTTTTATTACATATCTAAAGATCCCAAAGCAGAGAAAAAAAACTTTATCGTTAAACTAGCGCCGCGAAAAAAGTAAAAATAATTTTCTTGTTAAAACATCTCAGCAGCAGAAAATAACGCAACTTCATCCAATTTATTAAAACATTCATACATACTATAAACAACCTTCTTTTTCCATTTAGAATAATTAAAAAACTTGTCTGAAGGGGAAAAGCGGGCAGCTTGTTTTAAAATTTCCATTTTACATATAACTTACATAGATAAACCTGCAGGTGGGTTAGAAATACACGAGATAACCGTGTTCGGTTGAACTAGTTTTGTCTATATTACCAATTTTCCGGTGCTAGTTAAATGAGGTCAGCAATATCATGACATCAAGTTTAATGTTAACCGGAAAATTGCCTTGATGTTTTTCATATTGTGCACACTGGTAGAATTTCCTGATGTGTTAGGTAAAAAATCGAATTCTCAACCTACAAAAGTGTACGGCCGATTATTAGGCGCACTACTGAAAATGAAACAGAGATGAGCTAAGGAGTGATCTCATGAATCTTTATTTATTATTAATTTTGCTGAAGTACCCTCCACTCTAATATGTATTATCCCAAATCAACCTAAGATAGAAAACAAGAGTAATACCCCAAAGATACAATCATGCTTGCTGTCGCGTGAAAAAAAAACCATATAATTCTCAACCCCCTTATAATTATGAGCGACCAGGTTCTGCGGAACAAAGAATATTATTATTTGGTAGGCGTTATTTTTGAAAATAACGTTTAATGGCATTTTTTTTTTCCTTTTCTAAGCTGTAGCCCTTTTAATTCTTAGGGATAGGTTTTAAAACAGTATGCCGATTGACAACGGTATCATTACCATGCCTTTTATTCCGACTTATCCAGAAGTTGCGTAAATTTTGATGTTTAAAAAAAACTGTAATTTTTCTTATTTTTTTAGGTTCGAATTCTACAAGACATTCTTGATATAAAACTTGTATTATATCCTATACCTATCTTTGTTGGTTTTTCAGAAAATGGTGATTAAAAATGCTCAAATATTATAAAACTTAAATATATTTGGTTTACCCCTTTTAAGAGAGTTCATCTGCTGAGATTATAATAATAATACCGGCTTTACCGGAAGTGCTGCGAAAATTGACTTTGCTAATATTGTTATTTCAAAAATTTTAATGGCTGTGTATTAAACATTTGCTTTAAATTCAAATAAATTGCGGCCCAAATAGGCAGGTGTAAACTTTTTTCCCAGGGCAGAATTGCAGCCCAAAAATTCTTGGAATAAATTTAATTTGATTAGGCCATGGCAGAATTGCGGCCCAAACTGAGAAGTTTACTCTTTCTACTGTAAGTGATTTATCACGTCTGAAATATAATTGGGGAAAATAAAAAGCCGCTTAAACTAACCAAAATTAACTATGACTGACCAGAGCTGAGTGCTTTTGAATTTGTCTAAACTATCCCTACGTAGAAGTTATTAACAAAATTTTAATAATTTTTAATATGGTACTTATTACGGGCAATAATTTCATGCTGTTTGGGACAAACCAGGTAATCATTTATTACCTAAAAATGTTAGTACATGCTAACCCTTATTTTTTAGCCGCAATTAGGCTATTATTTTTACCTACCTGATGATTTGAGCCGCAATCGCCCTGGATGATTTCTGAACATTATTGTTATTGGAGACATTAATTTAAACCTAATCATTTTTAGATATAGATACCCTTTTGTTTTCTCATATAACCGCATAATATGTGGTCGTTTGGACATTTTCAATCGGTATTTTCTCGAAAACAAAAAAAAAAAGATAGGCATGTAGGGGTAGATAGGGAGAAATGATGTAGAATTCGAATTTTAAAAAATATACAGGGTGTTCCAAATTCGACATTTGATTACACAATATATTGTGCTAAAATTTTAAAGCGTTATGTTTTCATCCAAAAAAAGGCTTGGTACTGATTTTATTGTTACCCGGTACATAAGCGTTAAATATTGTGTTTTATTTAACACATAGTTAAATACACAATAATCCTAAAAAAATCCTCCCTTTCGATTTTTTTTACATATATTTTATGTTTTTAAATTGTTATAGGTATGATAATATGTTTTTAAACGTACACATGTTTGTAACTGTAACTGGCTATAAATATATTACTCTATTACGCAAAAAACTGTTTCGTGTTCAAAGAGTTATAGCGAGATAAGCATGACTTGGATGCCCTTCGGGAAAGTTAGGTAGATATTTTTACCATGAAATCACCTTCTGAAGAGAAACGTTTCTCTTAGTTATTACATCTCTGCATGCGTGAGTTTTCGAATAAAATAATTAAATCATTTTTGAAAAAAAAAGGTATAACAAAATTCTTTTGTGCTCTTTTTTGCAAACGTTAAATACTCCAAAGAAGCATTAAACAAAACACTTTTGAGTGTTTGCAGTGGTTCATCTATTGAAATATCGCAAATTAAAAATTTTTAAAAATTAAAATGTCACGTATTTTAAGAGACACTATCACGTTTTTTTATTTAATAAATGGCCCTTACTATGCTCTACTACAACAAATATATTTTTAAAATTTTTATAGGGTAGAACAGTGTTAAAAATATAATATTACTATCCATAGGCCAGGAACAGTGGGAAAAGAGGGAGGGGGAAGCAAAGTAAGTCCTTTAAGAAAAAAATGCTGATCTGGAAATTTCTTTTATTTGATTTTCTTTTGAGCTGTCATACTAATATTAGAGTAGCTAAGCAAGTAATGCGATTATTATTATATACTATTTAAAAAAAATAGGTTTAGCTCTATTTTTAAACAGCAATATTTTGATATAATTTTTTTTTTCACTTATTTGTTACATCATAATAAAACACATAGGGTCTGAAAAAATTAATTTTTCACTCACGTTATCACAAAATAAAATAATTTCTTTATTTTCCATATAAAATATAGTAAAGTAATATGGTATATAAAGTGAGAAAGGATACCTACAAAAAGAGATGATACGATGTCGTTTTGTTTAGGATTTCCTCCTTAAAAAAGCAATGTTGCCAGATGTTTTCTAATAATTTGTTATTATTGAAGGTTTTTATTCCATTTACCCGAAATAAAGTTTTTTTTTTATAGAAACAACTAATCAGAACTAAAAAACATCAACTTTCAAACTATTACCTAGTTCTGGTTAGTTTTTGGTTAGTTGTCGTTAGGTTTTCCTCATTAAATTTCTTTATCATAAAGACGCCGTTGAATAATTTTTTTTTGATCCGACAACGTCGCAAATTCTGGCCTTTTACTTAAGCTAAAAACATAGTATTTTTTCGACTTTTAATTTAATTTTTCTCTGCAAAAATGCATTACTTCGGATTTTTTCTTTTTGAAATTTACTAAACAAAATGTGTTCTTTTTATCTGTAATACTTTTTTTTTAAAATCAAATGAAGCTAAACGACACCGGACCCAAGGCTTGGTAGTGATTTCGTTGTCACCCGGTACATAAGCCTCAAATATTGTTCTTTTAGCATCTTATAAAATCCACAATGTTCCTAAAAAACCTTAATTCCGATTTTTTTTACATATATTTTGTGTTTTTAAAAGGTTAAATGTATTTTTTTAAACTTCCACACGTGTGTAACTGTAGCTGGCTATAAATATTCTACTGTTTATTTTGAATACATTTTACACAAAAACTGTTTCTTGTGAAAATTTTGATTTTATTCTCCAACATTCGTGTAATAAACCACTGGGCGGCGCGTGTTAATTAAATCCACCAAGTTGCTTAACACCGTTCGCGTTTTTTACATGTAGTAATAAACTACAACACTTTTGTACTTAATTCTATGGCTGACACATAACGTGACCTTTTCCATGACTCATGTGACATGCAGGCCCATTTCAAACAGCAACAAATCCCTTTATTTTTATCCACTCTGACGTCAGAGTGCTTATTATTTCTGCTTGCCGCACAAAATGACCGTGACGATCTTCTATTGTTCGGTCAGACTCCATGACCTGTGACGCACTTCGTGCCATACCGGCAAAATAGAGAAAAAAAGGCTGGTCCGTGTCCTTCGCAATGTTTGACCATTTAAAGACAAAAGAGGAGTAATAAATAATAGGGTTTTTAATGAAATACTTAGAGCAGAAGAATCACAATAACTTTGATAATTGTTTAGAATCGCGGCCCAACCTATTTTTAAATCGAAAAATTAGGTTATATCGACAAGTTATATTTTTTAATATATTTCACTTTCTTTAATATACAGGGTGTCCCAAAAGGTATGGTCCAAAGTTTGGGATCATGAAGATTGGATCAAAATAAGGTCACAACTTGATATAACTTTTTGCTCTATGCCCCTTCTCTATCGAGCTATTAGCTTTTAAAGGTAACAATTGAAAATCGATTTTTTATTAATAAGTTTTGAACGGCTTATACGATCTGGAATTTTTTATGTTGATTAATTCTAGCTAATAACTGTCTTGCATTAACTGCTATAAACATGCCCTGAAACCATCAAAGATACCAGGTCCGGATTATCAAATTTGTAAAAAACTTCAAAATTTTTGCAGCGTTGCCATATTTAACATTTTGACCTTACTGGTAGATTCCCCTAAGTTATCTATGGAAAAATGGTATACTTTATCTTTATTGATAGGACTAGCGGTTTTCGCGTAAAATGCATTTAAAATCATTAAGGTATACTCGAGGGCTCTCGATAAGAACTATCCTGGGGCCTGGGGCTCTCAATAAGGTGTACTTAAGCACACCCTATGAATCTTATGTCAAAATCTACTACCAGAAGTCAATTTTTAGCTAAAAATTATAAATTAAAAGTAAAAAAAACTTAATATATTTTAATTAAAAAAAAAACCATACAGCAAAGTAGGTAGACACTTTATGATTTTTTTTATTAGCTTATTGCAAAGCCACATGAAAATAAAGGCCAAAAATATTTTTTACCGATTTTTTTGGCCTCCGGAAACGCCTTAAAAATCAATTTTAAGTTTGAATTTTGTAGGCCCGTGACGTCACGGCCCTAAATTTTCTATTGGTGGAATTTCTGCTTTGTTGTCAGCTTTTCGTTATTCGATACGCCTATCATCAAATATCGATATGCGCAACATCTACAAAGTTGGCGTTTCCTGTCAATTGTCATATTGTCAATGTCAATCTGTATAACCTCTAATATTTATTAATAATTTCTAATTTGTAAACAGTGTGTGTTCTTTCAAAATATTCTAATTTATTACAATAGTTATTATTATCGCCAAACTTCCCTTGATATGAACCGTTTTTACAAGTAAATTTTCGTTATTTCAAAATGAACAAAAAGTGTATTATTTGCGAAACCAGAAGCCGTCCGAGTTTAGGATCTTCAAAAATATTCTTTTCTCTTCCAAAACAAGACGGTAGGAGAAATGCCTGGTGTGCTGCTGTAGGTATTGAGAAAATGCCCAAAGGACATGCCTATTATTGTTGTGAAAACCATTTTGATGTAAGTTTTTATGTTTTATTCCAATTGAAACTATTTAGGTAGTCTGGCTGTGTTTTAGTGTAAAGTCTAAAAATCATTTTGAAACCAAAATTCTAAGGTAAACTTTCCTCAGCTCCCTAACCTGTTGGATTTCAACCTTGTGTTGCTTGCAAATTATTCTATTTATGTATGTACATGTAAAACAATAGTAACAATACAATAACTGAGAATAACAGAATATTTTGTTAAAAGTGTTTAATAAGCAAAATTCTACACAAGGTTGAAATCCAACAGGTTAACGAGCTGAGAAAAGTTCCTCCAGTTATCTTAGAATTTTGGTTTCATGGCTTTTTAGACTTTATACTCTATAACTTCTCTACAACTATCACAAAATAAATATGATGTCTTAAAATATGTGGGCAATCTCTCAGATTTGGGTAGAGGGCGAGAAAAAATATTAAAAATTTTCTATGCCCCCTTCCTACTCTTTGGAGGATTTGGATTGGCGTGATGCTCTTTTAAATGCTACAAAGACATTATGTTAAAGTACTTAAATATGACAGAGTTTGACAAAATTTATTTAATTTTACTGTAAATATAAATTTTTTATATAATTTTAAGACATCTGATGCCAAAATAAAAAAGCTTTTAACCTTAATAAGTTAAGTAAAATAAAAAAAAAATGATCTAAAAGTTATACCTACAGTTAAAGCAAATGCCACAACTCGAGACCAATTTACAAAATGCTTTTTTCTTGCACTCTACCCAAATCCAAGAGATTGCCAATGGAGGGAGCAACCACTGATAGAAATTGTGTTCAGTAAAAATAAAGGTAATTAAAATCATAAAAATAAATTCTACAAAATCATAAAAAGTCATTTAAACAAATCATAAGGGTTTGTACACTAAACTCAACAAGTGGTTAGGTCCACACTCGTTTATTTCAATATAAATTCATTCATCTTTAAATTCAGGCATTTTCAATTTAATATTTTTATTATAGAAATACTACAATAGCTCAATGATCAATTTTAAGCTTCTTTTAACAAATACTAAGACAAATGTTAGGGGTTTTTTTAACTTTAAGCTTGATCAAAAGCCAACCATGTAGACATTCATATAAGTATTTTATAATAGTTGTGGAAAGATAATATTGTTTAGGATAATTTTATTTTAAATATAATAAACAAAAAATAATTAAGTTAAATATATATTTTTTAGTGTTATTTTTTATAATGTGTGATCCTTATTCAAAAAATTATTTACAGCTTCCAAATGACACCAAAAACTGGATGGAATTTAAGATGGGAGTGACAAAGAGTCTTCAGCTTAAAGAGGATGTAATACCACATATAAACATTCACAATGAGTTTATACCACCCAAAAAAGTTCCAAAATTAGTGCAGACTCAGGAACCTGCTAGTTCTTTGCCAGGACCTTCAGGTTTGTGTGGGCCAAAGATATTGGATTCCCCAATGACCATTTCATCATCAGGAAGTGAAGATATTCTCGAATCAATAAATCTTTTAGATAAAGGATTATTAACAAGTTCTTCTGATGAAGAAACAGAAAAAGCCAAAAAAATCTTCTTAGAGCAGCAAAGACTCCAGTCAACTCTAGATGTAGTTGAAAATAATTCAAGGTTTTTCTTAGGACTACCTCAAAAGGTGTTTGTTTTAGTTAAGTTTTTGTCATACTGGGGACAAATTAGCCATATGTGCATTTTTATTACATTAAAAAAAATTAGGTTAGATGATGCTTATTTTAGATTGGCTATAGATTTTGGAACTAGTGTTCCAACCGTTCAAAGATCTTTTATAGAAGGGGTTAGGAAAGTTGCTAATGTTATGCAAAACTTTATATTTACTCCCTCCCAAAAACAAATTTTGATGGCACTACCTAATCCATTTAGATTTAGATATAGTAGGGTTAGTTTTATAATAGATTGTTTTGAAATTGAAATTGAAAAACCTTCAAATCCTGTAAATCAGAGTTTTTCATGGTCAGAGTATAAAAAGTGTAACACTGCAAAATATTTAGTTAGTGCTACACCCCATGGATTCATTAATTTTATTTCTGCAGGATTTGGAGGTAGAATTTCAGATAACAATATTGTTATATCTAGTGGATTTTTAAATTCTATAAATAATTGCGCTATAATGGCTGATAGAGGTTTTAAAAATATTGCTCAATTATTAGCAGAAAAAAATTGCACTTTGATTAGGCCTCCAAGTGTTATTCAAGAAAAGGCCCTAGAAAAAAAGGAAGTAAAAGAAGCAAAAAGAATAGCTGCCTTAAGAATTCACATTGAAAGAAACATTGCTAGAATAAGGGAGTTCAAAATGCTAGATGCTCATTCAAAAGTAAATACAAATTTATTAGATTTACTAGATGAAATTGTTGTGATTGTTTGTGGCCTAATAAACTTACAAGGTCCATTAATAAAAACCTAGTAATTCAAGTAATAATTTGTTTTATTCTTCAAAAACAATACAAAGTACAAGTATTTATAAATAAATATGTGTAACACGTATTCAGAAACACCCTGTATAATATACCATTTCTACAAATGTATTCATATCGATTATAGGTAAAAACCTTGGCAGAAACTTAAGCTAATATATTAAAATAGACCACATTACAATTTATAACTATAACTACGTTACAATTTAATTAATTCTGGAAATATATTGCTCTTCCAATAAATTAACGCTATATCTATAATTTCTTTTAATTCTGCATAATTAAATACCACTTCATGTAAAAAAACAATATTGTCATTTTCAAAATTTGGAGAAGCAACACATAAAATACCCTTTGTTTTATTTGCAAAAAACATATTTAATTGTAACTGAAAATAACATTTTTTACTAATTATATTATCTTTAACATAATTTTGGATTGTTTTTTCTTTGCTTGGACACTTAACTTCAAATAAATAATCAGTACTTAAACCATCTGGTGATGCTCCAAAAAGTGGGTAGTCTTTATGCAAAAGTATGCCACTAGATTTTATTTTAATGTTTTTAATTTTTTCCACTTGTCTTAGAACAAGTGGTTCAAGCCGTTTTCCCCTAGACATAGGCTCAGTGTCCAATGGTTTTGTAGCCCCCATTATTTTTTCTATTAACCACCCACCACTTGTTTTGCATCTAGCCACATCATACAAAGTCGAAGCAGTTATCCTACCAAATCTCATTTTGTACCAATCTCCACATGCTGATTGTCCACGGGTGTTCTTTTCCACATCCTGAATATCTAATGCTTTAAAATGATTTATTAAATACAAAACAAAATTGTCTGCATTTACACTCCCATCTTGATCTTTATATTTTAAAATTAAATTAAAAATATCAAAGTCATGTAACTCTGGCTCAAAATATAAGTCAAAAATTCCACCTTTTTGTTTCCCAGTAGCATTTATTAGAGTTACAACTGAATTTAAATTTTTTGGTCCTAGAGAACTTCTGTTTCGATTTGTCATATCTTTAATAGACATACACTTGTCTTGCCTTCCTACTTTTGACAACACTGAAGCTTTCCAGTAGCATTCCGTTGATGTAGAACTTGGCTCTTCATATCTTCGATGGAGCCAGAATAAAAAGGCTACAGCATGTTTACAGCCACCTGTAAATGATAACATTTTAGTATTTTAAAACTTGTTTGCACTGTCCAATTATAGAGGTGAGTTAAGAGCCCCTTAACGAAGCATCGGAGCACTTTCATTTCCATTAACCTAAATTGCATTTTTAAGGCATTCTAACAAATGTCATCATAGATATCAAATAAAACCTTATTACGACAAAAAGGGTTTTTATACTATTATGCTATAAATTTTTCTGATGTTGTCGGTTTCGGTTAAATATGGATTAAAATTTTGTAGCAATTAAAGTGCTCGATTAAGAAATACTACAACTATAAGTAACCTAAATACATTTTTGGTGGGTGGAAACAGGCATAAATATATGGACTGTTGCACTTACCAGCAGAAGCTGCACAATCCATACAATCACAACTTAAAACTTTGCTAGCTTCTTCGTCTATCACAGCAACAACATTGTAAGCTTTTTTGTGAATTTTATGCTCAGGAGTAACCTTACATCTAACAGTACATTGTTTAGAAATTCTTTTAAGCTGAACATAACAAACAGCATTATCTCCATACTGTTCCTTGGCAGACCTTAAACAAAAGTTTATTTATAATTTTATTTCATATTTTCAATTGTTTTCTAATTATAATTTTTTTAAAATAATATTGATATGACCGGTATTTGAGTTCGCTACGTTGTGAAATTAATCCTTACCTCTGTAATTTAATATTCTTGATTTCAGCACTGTAATAATCTGCATTAGAAACTATAAACTCATAAACCATCTCCATAGATACTTCTGGCAAGTTTCCAGAATCGGCTTTTTCATATCCTTCTTCCATTGCCGAAAGTAAGAAAAAATACTTTTTTTATTTAAAAAATATAATTTAAACTTGCAAAAAAATCGACTAAAACTCTAAACATACACACAAAGATACAATAAACAATATAACAAAATTAACAAATATCTACTTTTTTTTTCTTCTTTCCTCTTCGCGTTACGGCTGACAAGTAACAGATGTGACTAGTGATGGGATAATTCGAATTAAAAATAATCGATAATCCGATTATTGAAATAATCGCTATCATGCGATTATTCAGATTTAATTTGAATTACGAAAAATAACCTGATTCCACAGAATTTATTACGCGTCGCGAAAAAAAAACATGTAATAACAAATAAGATTTAATATTTTAATAGTAAAGTATATATTTATGTAAATAGAGAGGACAACTTAATTATAAAAAAAGTAATTTTTTACTTACGTTTTTGGGGCGCTTATCACGAGTCTGAAGTCATATTTTGTCGGACTCTGCTAGTTTTTGAGTTATAACGCCTCACTTGAACCTAACCTCACACCTGCACAAAATCCTAAAATTCCTCCTTAAAACTGATTACACCCAAAATGGAAGATTTTATGGTAATATACTTATTATTTTATACGATAAATTTAATTTTACCTTAATTTAACAATTATTTTTAATAAAAAAGCCCAACAAGCGCTTCCAAAAAAATAATTTTTACTTTTATAAATGTCAACAAAATTGCCTAGGTAGGTATTTTAGATAATTTTATGTTGGTACACCAGGGTCCCACGAAACAATTGAATGCGCTTAATTTTTAAATTTAAATCGCGAAATATTAAAATAATTCAAATTTATAAAGTAGGCCATTCGATTTTTCGCGGGTCCCTGGCGTACCAACATAAAACAGTCTAAAATTGCTAGACAATTTTGTTGATATTTATAAAAGCAAAAATAATATTTTTGGAAAGTGCTATTGTGTTTTTTTTTTATTAAAAATATTTGTTAAATAAAGGTGAAATTAAATTTATGTTATAAAATAATAAGTGTATTTCGATAAAATCTTCCATTTTGGGTGTAATCAGTTTAGAAGGAGAATTTTAGGAAAGTTTTGCTGGTTAGGTTCGAGTGGGGCGTTATAACTTAAAAACTGGCAGAGTACGAAAAAAAATGACTTCAGATTCGTCATCAGCGCCCCAAAAATCCCCGGTATATAAAATTTCAATAAAATCGGCCGTGGGCCCGGTAAGTAAAAAATTATGGCAAATGGAAAATTTACTTACTAAAATAATAATAGTAATAATAATATATATTATACAGTGTCAAAAAAGTCCAGAATCCCCGTTGACAAATTATTAAGGGGATCCCGGACTTTTTTAACAAACTGTATATAATATTTAGTGTTTGTGTTTAGTTACATCGGAATCGAGTTACATATTGATTCAGAAATCAAGAATTTAAAATTCAAACTATAAAACAAATTAAAATAATTATATAATTCGAATTATCAAATAATCCGATTATTGAAATCATTCATAATTCAATAATTCGATTCTTAAAATAATCCGATTATGCCCATCACTAGATGTGACGTTGATAGATTTTAGCATTTCGTTAAAATCGATACGATTGTCGATATCGATAGTTCCTAAACAGACTTGGCATCCATGTTGAATTTGATTGGTTAGGGGGGTGGCGGGCTATTTAAATTACAATGATAATTAAACCTTAAATAGAAAAGTAAGGGGTTTGTATTTTCTCGTGTTAATTAGCAGGTTTTGCTTCATTGTGTTCCTACTTTTAATTTTTACACACAACATTCTCAATATCAATGGAGTGAAAATACCCTATTGTTACCTTTAAGAGCTAATAGCTCGGTAAAGAAGGAGCATAGAGCAAAAAGTTATATGAAGTTATTACCTTATTTTGATCCAATCTACATGATCCCAAACTTTGGACCATACCTTTGGGACACCCTGTATAACTGAATAAATATTAAATAATTATTTTTTTTACTTTATTATTCAATGTTCTCAAAGTAAATTTAAAAAGCTTAAAATTTTAAATTGTTTTTGTTTTAACTTGAAATTCTTATATATATTTTTTAACTGCTATATTTTTCTTAATGTTTATTAAAAATAGAACAAATTGAAAAAAAAAATAAAAATATTCATTTTTCTATTTTTTATATTTTTTAATAATTTACAAATTAATATTTTTTTTGAGATGACAAGTATTTTTATTCTTAAAGTTCATCAAAAATAAAATAACCTAAGACAAAAAATCAAACATATCAATTATTTGATTTTAAAATATTTTTTTTTTAATCTAAAAATTGATATTTATGATTTGTTTTTAATTATTTGTCTTAACACGTAGAATATGAAACAAATCACTAGAAATTACCCATTTTTATCTTTAAAATTTTTTCAATTTTTTCAATTATTCTTAAAATTTTTGATTTTTTATAGCCAAAAATAGGTGGGGCCGCGATTCAGTTTCTTTAACCTTTGATACCAAAGATCTTTATAAATTCAGATGCTTAAAAAGTTTCATCATTCTAGGATTTAAAATAAAAGTGAATTGTTTGCCTAAAACTGCTTTTAATCAAAAAATAATAATTTATTTCAAACATGCTAACATTTTTAAATATTCCTAAATAAATTATATTGTGATTTTTTTTATATTAAATAAATAAACTTTTTATACGACTGCTTTAGAAAATGGGGTTTTGCACACGCTAAACAAGCTTTGAAAATTGTATTTTGCGCACAATGTGTGCAAGGAAAATATGTTTTTTTTGCACACGGTTCTGTCTTTCAATATGATTTATTTTGTCATTTACGTTTGACATAAGCGTGTGAAAACTTTTCACATGGCATATGAAAAATTTTCACACAGTCCTGTCAAAAGATAAAAGATTAAAAATAATAAAAATCGCATATTAATCCTATTTTCTGCAGTCGTAGAAAAGTATCGTGTGCAACACGTTGAAACTGACTCTGTGTACACTCGTATGATTGTAGCACTCGCCTACGGCTCGTGCACAAACCTTCATACTCGTGTGCAAAGAGTCTTTTTCAAAACTTGTTGCACAATATACTATTCGTTACACAGAGAAACAAGCCGTAAAATGTAGTTTACTTTACTATACTATACTCTACCGTAAAATAATTGCATTGGGAACAAGCTATTAAGAATTTTACCGTAACAAAGGTAATTTTTTTTAGTCACGACAATCAACAAATTTTTAACCTATGGTCAAGAGCAGTTCTCTTTATATCTACTTTTTGGCAATGTTTTATCAACACGGTGATTCACGTTGAGTGTCCTATTAAAAGTTCTGGAGAACCAAAAATAAAAAACTTTTTGAAATTTGGCATACGGCCATAACACGTAATAATCTACAAATTAAAAATATTTTGGCAAGTGCAGCGTTGCCAGATCTCCCCGAAACCAATGGCAACATTGTAATTTTAAATAGAACACTCTACATTTTATTACATTCATATCCTACACAAAATTCTAATTGTAAGTAATATTTGTTAACATCTACTTATACCTATCTCCTACCGTTTTTGAGAAAATAATTAATTACTATAATTTTTAGCAACATCACCATGTTAAAAAGGTTTAATATTTACGTGCTCAACCGAACTTGATACTAGACATTTTTTCGGGATTAGACAATGCATGTACTTAAAAGATCTACATGCTGTAATAACAATATATCTTACAGGGTGTCCCAAAAAATTTACATTTTTACCTAAATTTAATAATGATTAAAACGATTTTTTTTTAAATATACTGTACTTTATCCCATTTTCGAATAGACCAATAATAAACCTACAAAATATCCATACATGTTTCGATACCCATCTGGCACCGTTCATTAAATTCAAGCGAATTTTTTTTAAATGTTTTTAAATACCACCCACAACAAACCTCAAAAACGGTAGGAAATAGATATAGGTAGATGCTAACAAAAATTACTTAGAATTTTATGTAGGATCCGAATATGTAAGAAAATATAGGGGTGTTCTATTTAAAGTTACAATGTTGCCAGTGGTTAAGGGTAGATCTGGCAACGCTGCACTTACCAAAATATTGTCAATTTGTAGATTATTACGTGTTATGATTGTATGAAAAATTTCAAATAGTTCTTTGTTTTGGTTTCTTAGAACTTTTAATAGGACACTTAACGTAAATCACCAAAATATATATATATATATATATATATATATATATATATATATATATATATATATATATATATATATATATATATATATATATATATATATATATATATATATATATATATATATATATATATATATATATATATATATATATATTTTTATACCCAGTTTCAATTACCAAAAAATGATTGCAATAAATTAGTCAACATAGGTTCGCTTATATGTGACATCACACCTTTATTATTAATTTGTCCCAGAAAAACAACACGAAGTGTTACTTTCATGCATCCTTTTACAGTCAATCTAAAGAGGCCTCCGAACTTTTCACTATGTTTGTTATTCAGATTCTGTAACAAACAACCTGTCTTTCGACCATAAGTAATTAGGGAATATTTATCTCTTATCATCATAAAATGAAGCAAATAGTTAACCTATAGAATCTGTATGATATTAAGGAACATCATGAATATTTTAAAATGTGTTGGTGCCCGATAAATACTTACTCTGCTGTTATTTTTTGGATAAAAAAATTCCATACCTGAAACAAATAAAACAAATTAAGTGACGAGCAAATAATTTTCTAATAATAATCAAACCATTTAATTGCGAAATATAAAACAAGACAACAACATTTTAAAAAATAGATTAATGAAATATATACAGGGTGTTGCTAAGCCTAATGTTTATATTAAAGAATGTGATTTTACTCATAATTTTAAGAAAAAAAAACGTCGTATTAATATGTGTCCTCCAAGACTTCGCTTACGCTAACCCTCTGTAGGGTTTATTGAAAATTTTCTGTTTTTTTTTTTTGACACGCCTTGTATATTTCTTAAGATATTAATACATATTAACCCATATTTTTTCAGCATTCTAACATATTTTTCCAAAAATGTCTTTAAAAGTTTGGCAATGAAATGTACAATCTAAAGAGTATTTTTTTAACCCATATCGTAAAAATCTTAAAATGCAAATAAATACTCTTATTACTTTGAAAACCGTTAAATCTCTAGTATCTCCTAACTAGTTACATGATAATGCATTTAATGCAATATCAATATTTGTTTTAAGATAAACATAGAAAACATAACACAGGCTCACGCCGACAATATCGACTGCCAATCATCGACCAAAATTTTATTTAGGGTTAATGAAACCATTCTTCACTTTTCGAATCGAATAGAATTTTGCCAACTGTGTTTGTACGGGCAAATGAATAAGGGTTTTTGACTGCTTTTTTGCATTATGAAAACTCACAAGTCCCTAAAAAAGTCTGTATAGTACAATAAACAAAATAAAACAATAATAGAGAAGGTATGAATGGTATTTGAACTCTGAATTGAAAAGTTTGATTAAAAGTCTAAAAACGTTAAATGTAAGGGAAAAAATGAAGTTAAAAGAGTAAGATTATTTAAAAAAAGCATTTAAAGTACAGAGAGAAAAATATTCAATAAAAAGGTTTCATTTTTTTTTAATGCGAGGAAAGCCACAAATATGGCCCTCTTGTTAGATGGCTCTGTACCAATGGTAAAAAAGATAATTATATTAACAAGTTTTTTACGAAAATTCTATATAAAAAACCAAAAAATATATCCTTCGAACCGGATTTGAACCAGTGACCTATGGATGACTACAAAGTGAATTCCACTACAGTCCACCGCTCTACCAACTGAGCTATCGAAGGTTATACACATTAATTACTCTACTTCTTAGAGACTGGATTGCGAAACTCAATACTACAGTGAAAAGTACTATCGTCAGCAATGCCTGAGACTGGTCCTGGAAGAGTAAAGCTTGTTGTTGTTGAAAAGAGTTGGTGCTAGTGAGCCCTAGAATACCCCATTCATAGAATTCACTTGGTGTGAAGCTCTATGAATGACTTCTAATATAATTGATCTACGTCGATTAAAAAGAAATAGAGTTGATCAAAAGCCTTGGATATATTAACAGCAACAATCTTATATTCGCCAAGAAACTTAGGGGAATTTCAGTTATGTAAGAAAAATAAAACATCTGCTGTTGATCTTCTGTGGCACAATCCTTATAATTTTGTATTTCTTTAAATACTTTGAAAATGTGTTGGACTCATATTTTTATTCCCTTGCAAGACTTAGGAAAAAATACAGGTCTTTGAATTAGAAGGAAGCGTCCCTTTCTTGAGGACAGGTTTCACATGTACGGCTTTTCAGCTTTCCGAAAATATTTATCAATAATTTTTATGAAAAGAAATTTGTTTAGGCTGTGTTTGTACCTAAAAACAAGTAAAGAACCCCATATACTGTATTCTATAAAAAAACAGCTGACTTTAAAGGTAAAATAAAGTCAAAAAAGTTTTCCTTCGAACCGGATTTGAACCAGTGACCTATGGATGTCTACAAAGTGAATTCCACTACAGTCCACCGCTCTACCAACTGAGCTATCGAAGGTGATATATAAATAAATTCTTTATTGTTATAAAAATTACATTCACTGACCTTAATAAGATATGAAATATATGTTTACTCCAATACTCATTGCATGATGATAAATACTGCTCGTAAGTAAAATTTTTATTTTTGATTAAAAATTAAAGTAATGCTGAAATCTACCAAATGTATATTCTGTCTTTTTAGCAGTTATTAGGCTAATGTTACAAATTATGGAAATCAGATGCAAATTATTGACACGATTCCCCATAATAACACCAGGCAAAAGGTAATTCACAAAATACTTTAATTTTAATGCAGGTTTTCATTCTTAAAGTATTTTTAGGTAGATTTACAAGTTTATAATGTCAATTGGCTGTGTGTGCATCAACGCATATCCTGGGGTCTTGATGGAATTTTTGTACGCACTACCCAAATGAGGTGTTTTTGGGTACTTTTTTTTAAACAAGTAGCATTGTAGTCAATTTACTTTTCCTGTCAACACATAAATCATATATATTTTTTTCTAGGTAATTTGGCACTATATAAGCGTAACTTAAGCGAATTTTTGCGTTGATTTGTAACTGTCGATGAAACTTGGGTCCACTATTATACTCCTGAAAATAAACAACAGTCAAAACAGTGGATTGGACCAGATGAACCAATCCCAAAAAAGGCAAAAACAATTTTATCAGCGAAAAAGGTAATGGCTACAGTTTTTTGGGATGCAAGAGGAATAATCTTCATTGATTACCTTGAAGGAATAACTGGGGCAGCAACCACTACTCCAACGTAATCTTGGAGATTATAACGATCAAGGCCTCAGCAAGGGTAGAGGCACTAAGACTGGAGAGTGGAGGACGGGGGAGGACGAGGAGAGGCACTGTGACATCATGGGCCAAGTGAGAACTGTAGCTCTTTCGAAAAAGCAGGATAGCATCCCCCAGTAATTCACTTAGACCTTATGCACAAGGTAGACATGGCATCGGCGAATGACTGGGGTCACAAACGCTGTGGGACACAAAGCGAAGAAACAGTTATTTATACAGATGGCTCGAGGAAAGGAGGCCGCACAGGCTTCGGTTTCTATGTAAAAAGGACGAACTACCAGTTCTATGGAACAATGGGAAAATATGCAACCGTATTTCAGACGAAAGTTATGGCAATAGCCAAAGCCATAATAGAAGATACAGGGAAAAAAACCATATGTACTGACAGTAAGGCAGCGATCGGGGCGCTAACAAATACAGTGCACAGATCGCAACTTACAAATAGATATCGGGCTGCAATTAATAAACTAACGAAAAGCGCCAGAGTTACCCTGCAATGGGTCCCTGGACACAAAAGGATCCCGGGAATGAAATGGCTGTCAAAATCGCCAATTTGGGAGCTGAGGACAATGGACCTGAATATACCGTGGGAATCTTTTATAACACGGATATGACAGAGATAGCAACATGGATAGAGAAACGGTTTGATAAGAACGGAAAAAAGACAAAAGCCAGACAATAAAAGGTTATTATTGGGGAAGACCTATGGAAAGACCTACCAATGAGCATAAAAGACTTTAATAGGGTGCAAATGAGAAACCTGACAGGCATACTGACAGGTCATTGTAGAAACAGACACTATCTCAACAAGATAGGAAAAAGTGAGACAAGTACATGTTGATGGTGTGAAGAGGGAAGAGAGGACGCCATACATGTACTTAAAGACTGCCCAGCACTAGGGCACATCAGGAAGAAATGTCTAGGTACGGCACCTAAATGACATAAGATTCCTACCACCAACAGGACTCGCATCACTAGTGAGGACATTGGGGCTCTAATAAGCAAAATGACAGCACCATATTAGTGTAAAAGGAATACATACATAAGGGACAGTACAAGGTGACGGAACCTGTGTATGCTTAAGGGTTGGTGTAGAGCATAATGGGCTTAGGCCTCAGTGTTCAGGGCCCCAGCGAGGGAACTCACCATGCTACGATAGATACAGAGATAGACCTTGGAAAGGGTAAGACTATCACTGGTTAATACTTCACCAAGTTATTGCAACGTTTGAAGAAGAAGGTGCAGAATAAACGTCCTCAAAATTCTTGTTGCATCACGATGACGCGCCTGCGCATTCATCAATCATTGCACATGATAAAATTCACAAATTGAAATCGAATTGATGCGGCATCCTTCCCATTTTTAGATTTAGCCCCTAGTAACTATCATCTGTTCCCTAACCTCAAAAAATGGTAAGGTGGTAAGAGATTTGGAAGCAACGAGAAAGTAATCGATGCTGTAAATCAGTATTTTGAGGAGCTTGATGAATCGGTGTATACTAAATTAGAGCACCGTTATGAAAAGTGTATTAGTCTTGATGAAGATTATATTGAAAAACATAAAATCTAAAAAGAGTGTTTTCTTGGTTAGACTGGAAACTTTTTACCCCACCCATGTATTCGGCCCAGTATTGCTATACTTGTACAAATAAGGCGACTAATTTCACAACCGGTTCAATCCATTTTTAAGAATTTTACAGGAGACACAAAAAACTAACCAAAACTTTAAATTCGGTCGGTTTTGATTTAGAACCACAAGTTTAAATGCATTTTTACTGGATTGAGTCGCTTTTAGTCAAAACGAGTTTGCTAGTAGATGAAATGCATTGGAAAATTGTTTAAACGAAAATTAAAAAAATAATGCCAAAAATGTGGATTGTGCCGGTTTTAAAACTAATCGTCTCAAATATCATAAACAATTAAATAAAATAAACAGTCTAAATTAATTGAAGGTCTATATGTTTTCTGGATATATGAATTTAAGCTTGTTTTCAGTCAATTATTACTCGTGAATATAGCAGATATTTTTTTCTGTACATACTCTCTTACTATATCTATCCTTTCTGTTTCATTAAACGTGACCGAACGACCCAAGTCCATAAATATCACAGAAAGAAACATGACACGAGAACTTGTAATTAATTTCCGCACCAAAGAAAATCCCTTGAGATTTCCAACGGATCAAGGTGACTGATTAAGCCATTGATGGATTTGGATGTGGCACACTTATTTTCTAGCTTCAAAATTTATTTAAGGATACGCGAGTTTTATTGAAAATCTTTTGTCAATGCTTAAGGATATGCCTTAGAATGATTTCTCCAGCAGAACCTGTATTAGGCTATTTACAATTACTTTGAATAAGATACACATTTTTAAGAACAATTTAGTGATTGGTTAGGGTTTTTGTGTGCCTAAATAAAACGAAATTACAACGTGATAATAAATTTACGCTTGCGTTTTTGAGAACGGGGTAAGTTTTTCATCACTTTAAAAATTCTAAATTATCTCGAAAGTTATGTAAGTTTAGCAAAAATGAATAAAAAACTTTTTTGTAGAAAATAAAACTTCCTATTGTACCTTTTAAAATTAAAAATATATATTGCTGAATAAATACAAAGAAAAAAATAAAAAATGCAAATTATAGGTATGGTTTTTAAGATTTTTGACCACAGCTTTTTTCTGAAGCAAGGCATTGTTCACCAAAAAAGTTGACGTCAAAATCTTTAAAATGAGCCGGGCAAAAAGTAATTTCAATAAATTTTCACAGCGATATAATTTTTTAAATATTTAAAGTTAAAAAAGTATTTTTATTTAAAAGGAAAAGTTGAGTATAACGTTATTATTTAAATAATAAAACATAGTTTAACCAGGTACCAGAGGAAGTTTTATAATTTTTTTTGTTAACGTAAATAATCACTATGGTTACCTATGTGTTAGAAAAGTGTTATGTTTTATAACTATTAGTCATCAAGATCAAGAGCAATGTCTGTTACATCGTCTATTGCTTCACTTATATCGTCCTCAGAAATTTTAACATCGCTTGCATTTTCGCGCACTTTTTGCAAAAAATGTAACATTTAATACCATTTTTACTCCCACATGTTACTTTACAGCCTATTTAACATTTACAAGATTTCTGGATGTAGGGACAGATATTAAGCCATTTTTTGTAGGTATTTAACCTCGTTCAAATGGCTTTTACTTAACGATGTTTTATTTTTAAAATAACTTTATCAAACTACTTTTTTTCTAAATAAAATACTTTTGTTTATAAAAAATTTAAACAATTCGATATAAAAGAAAATTAATTAATGAAAATATTTTTAGTAAGGCTATTTTAAAGGTTTTAACGTCACCTTTCTTTTTTGTGAAACAGTGCTATATATACCTATTTTGTCCTAAAAAAATCCATCTTATCCAGGAATCGTTTCCTTTTTAAAGTTCCGAAGGCTGGAATCGATTACTTTTTAAAAATAGGATCCGTGATCCGGATTCGCTATATAATTTTAAAATGATCCGGAATCGATACCGTTTTGGAAAGACAAATGCCAAAATCGGCTATTTTAATAAACCATTTGAAATTTTCAAATTTTCACTCAAGATTCTTTATTTTCAAATTTTAACTAGCCTCCCTAAAATCCTTATATCCCGAATCTGAAGCAAATAAGTTTATAAATGCCGAAATCCGCCATTTTAAATCTTTCATTTTAAATTTTAAAATTTTTACCTAAGATTCTTAATCTTTAAATTTCGGAATTAAGAATTTTAAAACATTTGCCTATTAAAATTTTGATAGGAAACACACCTAACATGTGATTTTTAACTAATATAATATGTTGTTTTTAAGGTCCGGAGAAACATCATTTAAATGAAACATTTTTTTTTCATAACCATAAAGTGTGGTATCCAAAAACGAACATTCATTTTACTTACATTTATGTTAAAAGTCCTGATTGCTCAATCTTCATAATTTTTATTATCCTGGAGATAGTCCCGAGGGAACTTTTAAGTGGGACATTTAATTATTTCTATTCAGGGTGGTATCCAAAAGTAAATTTAAAATTTTAATACATTTTTATATTCTGTAAGCAGAGAAATTATAAAAAGGTACTGGTAAAACTTCCTGTAAAATTACAATAAGATGTTCTATTTATAAGTCGCTTGAGGTTATCTCGAGAATCACATTTAAAATCCTTATGAAAATCTAGCATTGCAAGTTTTGAAATACAATTCAAAAAATGTTTGGTTTAAGGGTTGATTCATGTAGATCTTAGAAATAACATATTCAATTTAAAGAATATTTCCCAAAAACCAATTTGGCCAAGTTACAGCACTTTAAAATAAGGCTAAAAAATTATATCGCGGCCCGGGCTCCGTGTAGTAAGTCGTATCATAGTTATCATTTGTAGAGATCGAACGCTGTAAGAACAACACCGATACGTCACGGTCTCATATGGCAAACCCGTATAAAACCGTGACGTATCGGTATTATTCTAACAGCGTTTGATCTCTATAAAAAAAAAGCCTAAAGTCCAAAATTTCTGTCAGTGACTCATTTAATACCGGCCACCCAACCGACGAAGCGGCTGAATAAAAATCTAACACTAGTAAATGATTTTTAAGCCTATGATATACTTTTCCGCTCAAATAACAGTGAACCGGCCAAAAGTTTCATCGCCACGCTGTCATAATTCGCGAAAATAAGTTACCAGCCAGCAATCGCACTTAAAATAGCACGCCAATATGTATTGAAATCATTGTTATCGAGAAGGCAATAAAAGTGGCAACACACATTCCTTAGTTTACAACTTGAACAGAAATGAAAATAAGCGTATCGACAGGGTTTTCGTGCTGTTCGATGATTTTATTTAGTTATTATTGATTATGGACAGATTTTGTAAGTTTAAATTTTAATTGCTATACAGGGTATTTTCTAAATATTATAAATTTCTAATAATTGTAGTATATAGACATTGTTTTGTGCCAATCTTATAATAGTTTATCTTATTTAGTGTATATAATTGTATATGAAGATTTAGTGTTGTTAAGTGCTTTTAATTCTGTAAACTATGAATATTAACCAACCTTTAACTAGTTATCCGCCTACAAAAAAAAACTCAGTTAACGTTAAAAAAACGAATAATGGTTAAAAATGTTTACCATGAGATTCGGGAACGAAATCCAGAACTAACCACTTTGGATGCTGCAGAGATATGTGCAACTTTAACAAAAGTTTTTTCGCGTACGGTATTCGGAGTTTTAAAAGGCAAAAAAATCAATATTAGTAATTATTCGGATACTGGAAAATGCGATTTTTTCGCTATTTTTTGCACACTTTTCACTTTTTGATTGTTAAACATGAATCAGAAGCTGTTTTTTTGGTTGTCTCTTATAGTATTTAAAAAATAATAATAATTGAATTGTTTAATTCCATTTTACGACATATTCCTTTAAATTCTGTCATTTGCACGAAAACATTTAAAAAACTCATACTATGTTAATATTAAAAAAAAACACTTAAAAAGTAAGGAAAAAACCTTAATTTTCAATAAAAAGTAGGTAAAACGTTTACGTCCGAATTCAACTCGAAATTCTAAAAATGTTGACCTGTTACCAGGTTGTAATAGTTTTCTTTATGACATTTTTATAAGGTATGCGAACCTTGCTTCGCCCGACCCGCAATGTTTGATCAAAAATATTCTCGATATGGAAATCCTAAATATGGAACACGAAAGACCCGAAATAGTTATTGGATTCTACAAGCTGATGATCTCAGAGCTTTCATGTTCCTTATATAGTGGATATTTTTGATGAAGCAATGCATGTGAATATCGTATTTAATATTGAAATTGCAAGATCGGTGGTGAATTGGCAAGTCGGTGTAACTTGGATTGTCTATCGTTCTGCTTTTACATCTTTTTTAATTTATGTTAAGACTAAAATTTTATTATTTTTTTCATGTAGCAAAATAAAATCAGAGAAGGTAGAATTAAAGTAAAAATGTATTTTTTTTGGAAAACGTTGAAAAATCGCCAAAAAACTCAAATTTGTGATCTATGACCTCAAAATAGGAGGTGTTCAAAATTAAGCAAAAAAAATACAGTTTTCATTAATCCGAATAATACCAAAATAATATAGGCTTGTTACTAATTTAAAGGGTTAATGAAAATGTGAGAAAATAACTTTTGCTTGTAAAAAATATTTTCATGTTTTGACGAAATTTTATCATGTATTTTCTAAAATGCATACGCCACTGGAATTGATTCCCCTGACCCCACACAACCCGGGGCACTCTAAAAGCGAGCGTGCGTCATTGACAGAAATTTTGGACTTTAAGTATAAGTATAAAAATTAAAGATGATCCGGATTCGGATAGGAATCGATTTCCTGGATCGATTCATTTTTTCCTTAAAAAAAACGAGGATTCGGATCCGTGAATCAATACCTTTTTTGAAGGATCCGTCCCAACTCTAATTTCAATAGAAAATTTGATCGTATACAAGAAATATGTTCACATATTTTTGCTAAAAATGCACAGATTTCGAGATAATTTATATTTTTTATTAAAATAATGACAAATTTACTTCGTTTCTTAAAACGCAAGGTTAAATTTAATAGAACTTTGTAATTTTTTCAAATTTAGGTACCCAAAAACTTAAAGTAATTCTTACGAATTTTTTATAAGTTATAAAATATATTAATGTTGACAAAATGGGTATGTTACCCTCGGTCAAACTTTCCCTATTATTCTCTCACTCCGGAAAACTTGTTAGGAATCTGGGAGGTATATGGTTTAACAGTCAAAAGCTAATCTAACACCATTTTATGGGTAATTTCGCCGAATTAGGTACCTAGAGCTCTTCATATTAATATCGCACGTGCATCGAAACAAATTTAATTTTGAGGTGACAAATTAGTACACACATTACTCGCACAGCTTGAAAATCGATCGATGGGTCTGGAGCGGAAATTAAACAACTGATGCATAATAAATGTGCACACATACCATCGCATGTAATGGAATCTATATTTACCTGACAATCAATATATTATAATGGGCAAATATTCGAGGAACTACACACATTGTTTAAGGTGCTGATTAATAGGGAAATATATTTATTTTATCATGTTCTAATTATTGCTTCCTAAAAACTTGTTGGTGGTCTAACGAATAGAAAACCTTATTTATACTACCTAAAACAGTTTGTACAAGCGCCATAAAATTAAAAAAAAAACATTTTTTAAATATATATATTACCGCTCCACACATGCGCTTGCTGACTTGAATGCTATCATAAATCCATCGACATCCCTTACCGATTATATCGTACCTATTTGGTCCTCAAAGTCCTGAGTTTAAATTCCGAAATGTTCATGACTTTTTTTTACTAATTTAATATTTTAAATTAGTAAATGTTTGTATTTTATGTTTAAATTCAGTAAAATATATACTTTCTTTTTTAAAATTATTTAGACATTACCAGATAAAGTTGTTACAATGTTACATTTAAATAAAAAGTATTCTATTTTTACGCCCTGATATTAAAATCAAATGAAGTGCAAAATTAACCTAATTAGTGCATTAACAGTTTTTTTAATAAATCATTCAATTTTTCTATTTTTCTTTAATTATTTAATTACCTAATAAAATTTCCACGTTTTTATTTTAAATTACACCAAATAACTTTTAAATCAAACCAGAGAAACTATATGAAAGCAAACACTTAAATCTAGGCTTCTGCTGTAATAGTTTTTTAAATTTGGATTTAATTTTTAATATTTCCTTGAGCGAAAGTCATCCTAAAATCGGTTATATTTAGATACTATTTTCTCTTAACTCCACTCATATTTCAAAAATCCGTTATAGCAGAGGCATAGATTATTTCCTTACCTTTAAAATGGTGTATAATTTATGTCATTTAAGTGAAAAATAGTTACCGAAAAACGTTATCTCCTGTAGGCTTGCAATCGGAAACAACATCGCATCGATACACCGAATTTGGAAGAACCTAAATAAAATAGAATATTTTTAATGCGGCTATACGAAAATTGTGGTAGTGGGAGTTTGTTGGTCTCCGCCCACCGTCTCCGCGCCCTTTCGCCCGACCCCTAAGATGTAGCGTAAAGGTATATTTTTAACTATAATTTGATATTTGTAGTTTCAGGACATACCACGAAGGCTTGAATTAGGCATAAGTAAGGTGATAAGGGTCTTAAGATGTTTACTCTTAAGAAAATAAACTTTCTTCTTAGGTCTTTCACCTGAACTTTGTGCCTGACTCTCCTGTTTTTTTTTAAATCGATATATACCTGTTAGGGTAGATGGTAATCAATAACTGGGCAAAGCTTAGTACAGGCAACGACCATTTCTCTTTTATACATTAGCAATATTTTCTCCTCCACAATTATCTCCATTCATACTTTTGTTGACAATAATATTCTTTACTCTAATATTCTAAGCCTAAGCCAGTCCCTATGCCTAATTTATAAAACAAGCGCAAAGTAAAACGGATGTTTCAAGGGACCTTTCATTATTATTGGATTGGGCCACCAAAAATCGAAGACACAATCATGTTTAATGACACGAAAAAAGTCAGTCAATTCTTATTCGCTACATATCAGCGACCAAGTTCTACAAAACAAATAACACATTTTGTAGAAGTTTCAAAAATGATTTTGTCATAAGCACATCAAATCCTTAGCAATAGCAGGTGCCAGAAAGGAAGCAATTTCTTTTAGAGCCAGAAAAAACTTTTTCCCTTTTAACCTGTATATTCTGTATGTGTCACCAATCAATTCCAACTTGGAATACTGTTCTCGAGAATGGCTTCCACCACAATTCTTGACAATCTTGATACCGACCAGTTGTAAATGAAATTTCCCTCTTTTTTAGGTAATTCCAGGGCTTCTCCTCTAAAGAATTATATAGAATAATAAAATTTCCACCCCCCTCCCACCGCACAACATGAAGTGTCGCCATAATAATTTAATTTCTTTTATATATCTAAATGCACACAATATTAATTAAAAAATTATAATTTTATTTAAACATAGACATAAAACATATGTTTATACACTGGTGGTCTTTAGCAAACTCAACTTATTTTCCCTAACATTGGGGAATATAACTGTGGTTAACTGATCTAAAAACAAAGCAAAAACAAGCGCATATTTTAAGAAATTTACAATTACCTATTACGTCTAACAAACTGAAACATTTTCATAACATCCTGCAAAATTACTTCGAAAAGTACGTTAGATTAAATTTATATGAGGTCAAAAATATTAGTAATCTAAAAACATCAGAATTCCAATAAAATAATTTTTAGGCGCTTTTACCCGGAATTTGTTAATCGATTTATCTTAAATGTTAATAAAACACTTAAATTTGATTTTGTACTTAACCATATGTACTAGGAAGTATCAATAAATCACCTTTAGTGGACTAACAAATATACAGGGTACAAATTTTAGAAAAAAACATTTTACCACTACAATGACCCAAAAGATAAGGAAATTATTAAACTGGAGCATAGTTGCGTATATTTTTATGCATATTATTTAAAAATTTAACAATTTGGAATAATTTCAAAGAATTAATTTATACCGGGTGGTGCGTCGCCGATCGGAACATAGGAAATCTCATGTAAATTTTAAGAGGGTTAATTATAGGCTCCCCGGTACATTTTACAGAAAAAATGTAAGATAACTTTTTAAAGAGACCAACCTGACAAATCCTTGTGCCAAGTTTGAAAAAAAAATTAATAAGTGAATCTTGAATTATTCAATTAATTGTAATTACAAAATTACAAAATTTTCGGTTCAGGTAAAACCAGACACCAGCCACCAGCAAACAATTTGTTTTAAGGCTTTGTCAAATCTGACGTACAGCCGAATACAAGGAATGTTTTTTTTTCGTTTCATCAATCTCACAACCATTACACTCAAAGTAAAAGATAGGTTAAAATTATTTTTTTATCAAACCTTTTATTTAATGTAACAATTAAGTTTAACTAATAACAATTGAAGGGTACAGGGGAAAAATGGGCTAAGTCAAATTTGGATTGATAAAATTTTCTTTTTATCAATATATTTCCTAACTATCTGAGATCTGTAGGTCTTAAACTGCAAGCCTTTTTTTTATAAAATTATCAACAATATATTGATAACTGGTCGTGACTTAGCCCGTTCTTTTCTTGAATTTATAACAATTTTGTTTTCTGAATTATGTTTATTTTACTCAACATTCAGCGTTATGCCTATATAACTAATAAAGTGAGACAAAACTTAATCTAAAAATAATCTTTGGTATTTTCATGAAACTCTCATCACCTAAAATGAAAACCTAATAGTTCAACTAGTGTAATAAAATTAACTAGATTCTTTTTTGTTTACTTTGATTTTTTTTTATATGAAATAATTTTCCATATTCCCAGTTAATTATGCACCAGTAAGGTAAATTTTTAGCTTCTTTTCTACAGAACTTTTAAAAACTCTGTAAATTGGAAAATTTTTCGGCCGAAATTGGTATTGGACACAAAATGACACAAAAGCGTTTAAAATAGCGAGCACAACACTGCGGAATATACAGGTAAAAACGCGACATAGTCCGTTTTTGCCCGGTACGGGCTAATTTTTTTAATTAATACCTCCTGACTTATCGCTGTCTTGTCGGGAATTTTTGTCAGAGCAAAATTAACAATATTTTCTATCGAATGACAACAGTATCTCAATTTCGCTAAAAATTGCCTTGTCCCGTTTTTCCCCTGTACCCTTCAATTATTACTATTGATCATTAAAAAAAATATATCATACTAGAATTTAATTAAATCAATAGCAGTATCTGAAATATTTTCAATTTATTTTCCCATCAAGCCTATCTGGTCCAGTTCAACCATTAAACTTATTGTTAGTAAATTCGGGCCCAATGACATCGCAATAAATAATTGTAAATATTTAACTCAGAAGATCGAAAATAGATCCGAAAAAAGAGAGAACTGAACTCTTAATATTTAACTAGGTGTGGAATAATAAAATGAAATAAAATACAATAACGTTTTTAAAAATAATAGAGAATTACATAAAAACATTAATTAATCAAGTGTTCAAAGACATTAACAGCTAAACAATATCCCAACCGATCATAAAATTCATTTCTAACGTTGCCAAGTTTGCAAAATTGTTTGCGAAATGTTATTACATTCTAACGGAATAGCGTTTTGTAGCTGGTTTAGACTCATAAATTTTATACTTTTATTAATGACACTTTTTAAGTGACCCCACAGAAAGAAGTTATTCGGTGAAAGATCAGGTGACCTGGTTGGCCAAAATATCCGGTACCGTAGACTAATAATGTTGCCGTTAAAAGCATTTTCCAGGTACTCTCTAACCATACGGGCATTATGGGCGGGGCAACCATCCATTTGGTACCAGATCATTTTTGATCTTCCCGAACAACTTCTTCCAAGGCGGGTCCAATTTGATTTTGAAATAAGTCTAAATAGGTTTCTGCTATCAGGTTATAGTCCATAAAAAAGGGTCCAATGATATGGTGACCGATAATTCTCACGAATAGTGATGAGCAAAGCAAGACCAAGACCAAGACCGGGCCAGTCTTGGTCTTGATCTTGCAAGCCTGGTCTTGGTCTTGGTCTTGCAAGTCAAAGGAAGGTCTTGGTCTTGGTCTTGCTGCAAGAGTCTTGCTGGTCTAGTAATAATTTAAACTAAGTTATCTTACATAAAATATATTTTTTTAATACTTAAAAATAAATAAGGATCGAGTCTATATTTTCTGCATTAAAATTATAAAATATATAAATTTTAACCTTACACGTACGTTTTAATTATTTGATTAAAAGCATATTTTAAATGTAGGGGTTTATTTATTTATGCTCCATTTTTAGTTCAATTTAGACACAACCTGTTTTTATACATTTAGTGGAACATAAAAACATTTTAGTGATAAGAAGTATTTAAATTTTCTCTGAAGACGCATATAAAATTAAAAGAAAAATAAAACTCTGTACTGTGTGAGTAGAAAAATGAAACTTTTAATTTTAAGATGTGAAATTTCTGTGAAATTGATTCTATTATGTAAACATTGGTTTCTGATAAAAAAAAGTTATTTTGAAATCTTTTCCGTTCATATAAACTTTTTATTTTTAAATTAGTCAAACATTTGCCGTACTTAGTTTGTACAAATACTTTATAAACATTCTGCATATACAAGGTGGCTCAATAGTGTGACAAAGCTCGATATCTCCAAAACCGTTCATGATTGTGAAAAACTGAATAAAGAAAAATAATATAAAAAGGGCGTAAAATGTAAAATATTTTTCTATTTCAAAATTTTCCGAAGAATCCACTGTCACTCAAAAAAACTTATTTTTATCTTTTAACCCAAAATAAAAAAAAATAAGACTGAAAATCCATTTAAAAAAAATCGCCACTCTGTATATTAGGCTGTAAAATTGTTAAACTCTCATATAGAAACAATGTCAACGTAGATGGTGTTTATGTATAATTTTCGGTTTTGACAAAAATGACGTCATTATTATTCTTTTAGCATTGTTTTGCCTTTTCCGTCAAAACCGAAAGTGATATTTAAAATCCATTTGTATAAAAATTATTCCTTTATGACATAAAAAATATATATTTAATTAATTTATCTTTTACATTTATATCCTAGTTTTAAAAAGCAATCTAATGGTGCCACCTGTTACAGTGTGGAACAAAAATTATGTTTTTATGGATTTTGAAAATTTTTAATTCACCCTGTAAGAGGCATCACTAGATAGCTTATTTAAAAAAAACATAAGGAATATGAAAGTTGTTTTCAGATTCTATAACTTTTGTACCCCTAGCTTTTTTCTGTCGTGAGGGGTTTCGGAGATATCGTGCTTGGTCGGACCATTAAGTCACAATCCTATTATTTTTAAAACATGATATTGAATTTACCCATTATCGTTGTTAAAGAACTGTATAAAATAACAAAGTAATTCATTTAATTAATATTTTATTAAAGAAACCTGTTACTCATTAAATAATCGCCTTTTTTGGCAGTTCTCGCCACATGTTTTGTCATATCTGTATAAAATATCTCTGTATATTGAATATAAAAATTGAATATTTTAATATTTTAAAAAAAGTTGCAGAAGTACAAAAGTCTTGCAGGACGGTCTTGGTCTTGCGTAGTCTTGCACTCCTCGGTCTTGGTCTTGGTCTTGCATACTCCGGTCTTGGTCTTGCAAGAGAAATGGCGGTCTTGGTCTTGGTCTCGGTCTTGGTCTTGCTACAAGACCAAGACCAAGACTACCAAGACCGGTCTCGCTCATCACTACCCACGAATACATTTGTTTTTTGGGGATATTGTGTCCGAGTATGAACAAAGCGATGTTTATTTTCTTGGCTCCAATGCCGGCAATTCTAAACATTTGGTTTGGTTTGTTGAGGGTAAATGTGTGTATTTCTTAAAAAATTCCTATCGTTATTTGCTCTTTCCATTATTTCAAAACAAAATGCCCTTCATCGCTCTTCATCTCCTTTCTGCAGCTCTTGATGTTCTTCGAATTAATACTTATTTTTTATGAAAACATTTTAAATACATCTCTAAAACTTTGTTTCCCGCCTAATGCCACTTAATAATGGATACTTTTTCGTCGACTGAATAATTCATATATTCTTTAAATATCGACTTTCATTGATTTATTGACACTTTTCCTCATGTCAGGGACAATATTTATTTTACTGGTGAATGTTTGGATTTACCTGAACCGAAATTTTGGTTTACATTTAATTGAATTGAATTTGAATTGAATTCGAGATTCGCTTATTAAAATTTTTTGAAACTTGGCACAAGGGCTTGTCAGATTGGTCTCTTCAAATAGTTATCTTACATTTTTTCTGTAAAATGTACAGGGGAGCCAATAATTGACCCCCTTAAAATTTACATGGGATTTCCTATGTTCCGCTCGGCGACGCACCATCCACTATATTTACAGCTGTTTAAATCTGGCGTGTCCAAGGAAGTTTAAAGGTGTATGGAAGCCCAATGCTATGGCCCATTCGATCAAAAAATGTCCAGCCCAGTATGAAAATAACTGTCAGAGTTGGCCCCGCCGATTCTGCGCAATAACAAAATTCCACGAAATAATTTAATGTGTTGCCTACTTACACACTGATAAATCAGCGTGAAGTTAGCCAACACATTATAATTTTACGAGAGCCGGAGTACAGTTTTTTGGATTGATCAAAACATTCTTATTTTAGTGATTAGTGTTTATTAAATTGTGACTATAATTTTGTATTTATTGTTTGTTACTTATAATATCGTAACAAAATGACTAGATGTTGTATGGTTTTGTCTTGCAAATCCAAGGGTAACATACCCGTCTTTTTAATTTAGGTAAGTATTTTTTATATTTAAATTAGGTGCTTTTTATAAGACGTAACGTTAGGTAACCGAATAAATAATAATATATCAATTATGAATAATAGAAAATGAAAATTTCATAGGAAATATTAGTGAGAAAAGTAAGGCAATCTTAACTATCTTTTAGATGATTTCCACAATGTTTGTGTATTTCTGTGGGTTATTAAAAAGAAATAAGGTTTACATTTAGGTACTTTTATTCCATTTAATAATTTAGTACACTCTGTTAAAGGATCAAAATTATTCATTACTGGGCAGACCAGGCAAATTTTAATATATACAGGTCCCTCTAATTGAATGAAAGGAAGTACAATTTTTGTACGGTTTTTTGGGGCGCTGATTACAAATCTAAAAAAAAATCGGCATTGTTTCGTTTTCGAGATATTCATCATCAAAATTGAAAATTAAACTAACCTTATTTACACTATGCCTCCTTTTTTTTGCACAAAATTCTTGATTTTTACACTAAAAAATTGGCACATAATATTTCACAAACACCTTTTAAAAACTTTTTTTTATGTTTATTTTACACCTTTTTTACACTTTTATTTTTTAAGCAAATATAGCTGCTGCTTTGAACTTAAAAGTTCGCAATTTAATGGAAACAAGATGTAAAATAAATAAAAATACAAGGTTTTAAAAGGTGTTTATAAAATATCGTGTGCAACTTTAATGTAAAAATTGTGTACAAAAAGAAGGGAGAATATAGTGAAAATGAGGTTAGTTTAATTTTCAACTTTGATGATGAAGATCTCGGAAACGAAACGTTGCCGAAAAGATATTTTTTCAGATTTGTAATCAGCGCCCCAAAAAACCCCTGTATACCAAATTTGATCAAAATCGAAGAGGAGGCAACTTTCAAGACAATACCATTTGTTTAAAAATAAATTAGATTTTTGGTTTCTTAACCTCAACTTTTTAAGCTCGACATACTGTACACACATAATATTTAACGGATACTGTTACAATGGATACTCAGGTACCAAAGGTTACTAAACATTTTTAACCACTGTTATTCTGTCTCATAAATGTTTGTTATTAGTGAAAAGTATATGCCTAAAAAGCAGTTATAAAAATTTTCACTTTTTAATGTACAACCTGAATCTTAGGATTAGATTAAACTCTTACACTATCTTGCCCTTCTTTTATCAGAAAATTGGTGATAAGTACATAATACTATCATACAATGTTAGAAATTTATTTAAAAAAGTCGTGTTTTTATTTATTTACAAAGATTTTTGGTAAAAATACAAAACTTCCAAAAATATGGACCATTTAAATAGAAGGCAGTAAAGTGGCGCCATCTATTCTTTCCATATTCGATGGTAGGTATAAAATCTAATATTACACAATAATTTTAAATATTCTATAGTAGTATCTTTTAATAACCAACAATTTTGTGCAACAAAATAAAAAAAAAAACAGTGAATGTTGGAATTTGACATTTGATGATGTCAATTTTATAGATAGTAATAAAGAATTATGGAAATCCGGCCCTGGCCTACTATTCATTGCCCAAATTCCGCGGGGTCAACCCCCCTATTCCCGCTGCCCTGCACGCCTGGACAATTTTGTTCTACAGTATTGGGCTTCCATACACCTTTAAACTTCCTTGCTTTTAATGCATAAATGGTTCGAAAGTTTCTACTTCCCGAAGAGTTTGCTCTAGTTCTCCGGGAAAAGCTCACTTCCCGGACTAGTTACCTTCTTCCTAAATTAATCCAAAGAACAATTCTGGGAGTGGGTACATTTCAGACAGTTTCCCAAAAAACAATTTTATTTTAAACTGGGTTTCACGCAAGAAACAATAATTATTAATTCGCCCCCGTACTTATCTATAACTTTAACAATGTAAAAATTCTTTAATAAAATGACCTCATCATCAAGTTATATAGTGACACCTTGTTTGCTTAAATAATGGAATAGCAGATGTTCAATATTTTAACAAACATAAAATACGGAATATATGGTTACGTGACATAAAAATTGATTGCGTGATTTTACAGTTTGTTCTACAATTGGAGAAAATTTTATTTACTGAGGATAAAATGATCAACCTAAATAAAAGCGTATAACAGAAGATGCGCTAATTATAAAATATTTATAAATCTAAAAAAAATATGTCACGGGGTAAACCTATTATAAGTATTATGCAAATTAAATGATAATAAGTATATTTTCAGTACAATGACGGACAGTTTTTGTAAAACTGAAAATAGTATTTTGTCAAAGACGTAAATACACTTTTTAAATTATAATAATTATTTTTTTTTAAACTGTTGGTAGAGATCTTTATCTGTTTTCTGCTGAACATACAAACTTTATATGTATCTGGTAGATAAAGATATTCACGAGTCAATTTAAATGACTCGCGCGTCTATTATCAGCTCATTCTAGGGATGACTCCATTGCTGGCAACTGCTATCTTTCCGCAAAAGTTAAGATTTTTTTTACAAGCGTGCGGAAAACACGACTTTGTCGCACGCTTATAGTAGTGAACACCAAAGAGAACAGGTTTTCTGCTTCTAAGCTGCCTTAAAGAGGAGTTCTGTTTTGTATACATATATGTATATATATATATATATATATATATATATATATATATATATATATATATATATATATATATATATATATATAAAATATATATATATATATATATATATATATATATATATATATATATATATATATATATTGTGTGCTCATATTAACAATAAAGTGGTATTACATTATGTATGCAGTTCCGGATTTGTCTGATAATTTAACCACATCGACATATTTCAGCAAAAATATCTGTTTAACCACTAATTTAAAAGAATTTAGAGTTTCTTAAACCACATTGATTACGTATATGTATTGCAAAATATTTGTTTTTTACTGAATTTAATAAAATTAGACACTTTTGATTTTAAAAATTTTACGTACTTTCACAACGTGTGACATGTTTCGGTAACATCAAACGTATTTTATATTATAAAATTCAGTGATTATGGAGTTTTAATAAAACAATTTTAAAAAAATGTCATTGTCAAAGTATTATAATACACTTTTCATTGGCAATTCGGATTAAAAAGCAACATTCGGCAATTAGTCGAAAACTTATGTCAGGTATTGAATAAGGATTAGAAATAAGTTAGTAAATTTAAAAATGTTAATGGAGTGCTTCTACTTTTAAAGGGGGGAGGATAAAGTTTTTTTGGTCAAAAAAACTATTTTCAAGATTTTTTTAATAACATATTGTTGTTATGAATTTATTTTGAATATTGTTATATTATAATAAAACATTTGAAGAATATGTTTAAAAAAATTTTGGAACAAAAGTAAAAAAGAAATAACGGATTTATTACATTCTTCGCTGGTGCCTGGAATTTTTTTGCGGCGGTGACCGCGAATACTCACCACTGGATTATTTGAAATTAAAAAAACAAATTGTTTTGGTTAGTTAATTAGTTTCTTTCACAAATGACGCCGAGTTTTTTTATTTTATCAACTGTTAATTTTTTTTGCATCATTTTAAAGTTAAAATCGATTTAAAGTTTTGTTTGCTCTTTGTATTGAGTTGGAGCAACGGCCATTAAAACTATTATAAATGCGTCAATTTTGCTACGATTGACCTTAAAATTTATTACAATATTTTAGAGATGTTATACATTTAAAATATTAAATATAAAAAATAATAATAAATAAGTTTCAAACTTTACCCCTCCCCCTTCCTTAAAACTGTTAGTGGCGTGCTTATTTTTTTAAATATATTAGTGCCTATAAGCACGCCCCTGGTGCAGCGATTACATGTTTTTGGACACTACTTAAAACATACTCACCTATAAACACTGTAAACGTTTAAATGTTGAAAAATAAAGACGTTTCGATTTTCCAAAAAAAGACGAGAAAAAACACCCTGTATTTTTTGGACAATAAGATTTATTTATCGTTTACATACAAGCTATAATACTGCCACACAATTTCTAAAACTGACTGGTTACAACATTTATTTTATTAATTTAGTTTATAACAAATAACGTGACCAAATTTAGGTTTTTGAAAGACAAACACAAATAAAGCTAAAATTGTGTCACGAAAAGAACAATCATTTTGTTAAATTGGTAACCTTAACATATAAGAGTAGGTCATTTTTTCCTTTTCAATCAATTTGTTTCTTGTGTTGTTAGTAATTTTCGTGTAACTAGGTAAATTAAACATTTAACCTAGTTTTAAATAAACAAAATAGGTATTGTTTTTGTTCAGAATCACTTTTTTTGTTGCGATAGCCATAAACAGTGTTAGACAATAAATAAAAATAAATAATCAAAAGCATGTGCAACTTAGTATTTCATAGCAAAGATTACGTCCTAACAAGGTAAAATTTCAAAAAAAAGGTCATTGTTTGGATGTGTGGCTTCACTCTTTTGGGATGTAAAATAAACATGATTAATTTTTTTGAATTGTCAAATATTTCTATTCTTAAAGTTCATTAAAAATCATATAATTAAAAAAATAATTTAAAAATGATAATTTTTTGGAAATACCACTTGTGCTTAAAAATCACCGATAATTTTCATAAAAGCTTGTTATTTATAATTCCACGAGTTCGAAGAACGAGTGGAATTTGTATAACAAGCTTGAATGAAAATTATCTGGTTAATTTTTATGCACGAGCGGTATTTAGGGAGAATATTTCTAGAATGGAGAAATATCGGAGTATTATACTATTAAAATGGTTTTTTTTATTATACAATTTTCAATTTCATGCAAAATATTTAAAAATTTAACTGAAATCGTTTTTTTAATTACTTTATCTATTTCTTCATCGTGTACATGACCAAATCGACGCATTTTGACTGATTTTGACGTATCTAATTGACAATAGAAACAAACAAGTTCGATTGTTCTGTGTTTCTAGGTAAGTGGAAATACCACGTTGTCTAGGCAACGTCAAATTTCCGCTGATTTTTTTTGATTCTTAACGTCTTATGGGAAAATTTATACATGAGTGTGAAATATTCGTTTAAATTAATGTATTTAAAAAAAAAAAAATCAAAATATTGATATTTTTAAAAAACCCATTTTTTTTATTTTCAAAATAAAAATTAACATCGATTTTTTTTTGATTTTACTTAAAAGATTCGTAAATTCGTCGTGAAATATGAGAAAATGAAAAAAAAAAACATGTTAATATTTTTATTTTTCGATTTTTTATGATTAAAAATACATCCTCGCAATTTCCAAAAAAATTAAATATTTTTATTCACACTGAATCAATGGCACATTTTCATGGGAAGAAAATGAAAATGGAGTTTTGTAAGCATGATCTGAAAATATATCCTAAAGGACAACTCTAAAGATGCTTCTGCACCATATCTTTATTTTATAATTTTGTTCTTTATAAAATATTAAAATTTTTATTTGGAAACATTACCATTTGGGTGGAGCCAACATAAAAACTGCCCCTATTATGCAAGAATGACGTTCTAGATTAATATCGACACACTTTTTGAGTTTTGGTTAAATTAAGATTTTTTTCATAATACAAAATAAAATTTAACTGTATCTATAACATATGCTTTTATAACTAAAACACAATTATTTAAGGCAACATTTTTGAAATTTTGATTTTAGCCTTATAATTCTTCGAAAATTAGGGTAATTGTTTAGAATCGCGGATCCACCTATTTTTGGCAATAAAAAATAAAAAAATAGCTATATTGATTCGTTTTTTTTTTATATTTTACTGCGCATTTACGAATCTTTAAAAAAATTACTTTAAAGATAAAAAAATAGGTATTTTTCGTTTTTCATCAATATTCTACGGACAAATAATTTGAAAAAAAATATCAAAACATTTTTTTTTAATTATTCCATTTTTAATGAACTTTAAAAATTTAAATATTTGACAAACTCCAAACAAAAAACGTGTGGATGTATCAATTTTTCAATTTTTTATTGCCAAAAATAGTCGAGCCGCCATTCTAAACAATTACCAAAAATTATACCAATTTAGCTCAGTTTTAAAAATATTAAAAAGCGTCATTTTTGGTATTTCTCTGCTAATGGGCTCTATATGGCGTTATTAAAAAAAGAGTAAGGTTTTTGAATATATCCGACTTTTTCTTAGGACATCCATTTAGTTTTTTATTGGACAGAAATGCTTTCCTATTTTTTTTTTGAGAAAAAAAGGATTTAGCTCGTTATTTACTAAAAAATAATAATTTTGTTTAAAATCGTATCCTATTAGTAATGACCATCAAGTAAAACTTTTAAGGACGAGAAAATGCCCAAAGCTTTTCATTCGAGGAACCTTTAAACATCGTAAGCAATAAAAATAATATAAATATTATAAATTGAAATAAAACATACTATCCATTTTGACTTTTATACGCCACTGAAAACAGGGTTTATATTACTTACAGCATATGTACATAATAAAATATCTTGGGTTACCAAACAAGTTCAAGCAAATCATAAATATGTGCAAATGTCAGCGAATTACTGATTCGTGTAACAATTTAATATTAAAAAAACAAGCCTTTTGCACTCTTCATCGTGTATGCATAGTCGGTGAATTTCATGTATGAAACAATGTTATTTTTACTTTTGCAATTGTGCTTATACGCAGAAAAATTTCCTAATGAACTTTCTTTTGTTTCTCTTTTTAAATTTATTTAAAAAGCAAAACTCTAACATATAAATACGGCTTAAATATTCGGTGTTTTCTCATATAATTTATAATTATTTTTTGCCTCAAACGCATAATTAGAAATGTTTTGTTATGAAAACTTTCCTTGTTAATATAGAAAACGCCCTTTAGCAAAATTATATACATGAACCTCTGACCAAAATTATTAATGTGGATTTTCGTAAAAATATTGGAAATATAAAGAAGGCCCAATTTAATTTTTATTCAAAACAAAAAAAATTATAGAAAACCCACTCCTCATTAAAATTTTCTTAAAGGCAAAAACGTTGAAATAAAATACAACTTCATAAATTATTTTTTTTCTTTTACTTCTTTTTCGTAATCTGAGAAATCCAAATCGTAAAAGACTGCAGAAACGTGGAAGTGCTGTTTTTTTTGATAATACATACTGCTTTCGTAGCAAGACAAGTAAAAATAAAGTCGGTATGGGCACAGAAAGAATTTAAAAACAAATACAATAATCAAGTTTACCTTCTTACGGTGATCAACATATTTTTTCTCAAAAAGGTGTCCAACAAGGAGATCCTCTTGGACTAGCTCTTTTTAGTTTAGCAATTCATCCAATTATTTTATCATTAGATACAGAAATAAATCTTTGGTATCTAGATGACGGTACACTTGCTGGAAACCCAAATTCGGTTTTAGATAATTTTCGTAAAATAATCAACGGAAGTAAAGATTTGGGTTTAAGTTCAAATTTTGTGTGTAAAAAGTGTGAATTAACTGTTTTATCTAAAGATCATTCTATTATACCATCAAATTTTTTGAGTGTTGTTCCAAATTTGTCAGTAATTCCCATTGCAAATTTTAATTTATTAGCAAGTGCTTTTTCGTCAAATGAAATTAAATGAATTAATAAAAAGACAGAATTTTTAAAATCTCTTAGCACCAAATTAAAATTTATAGTCACATAGTTCTTATTATTTACAAATCTTGGTTACAAAGCGCTTTTCCAGTAAAAATTGGAGCTCTTGGTATAAGAGATACATCCACCCTGTCTATTTCTGCCTTTTTAGGTTCAATCAATGACGTATCGGATTTACTTTCCAAAATTTTACCTTCCTATATTCTTGCGACAGTAGATAATGATTTCAGCAATTGTTTTGTAAGATGGTTATCTGTTTGCAATCTTCAAAATCAACCACAAGAATAACAAAAAAAAAGCAGAAAGATTTTAACTTTTTGATTTGTCAAGCTCGTCACAAATATATTACAAACATATGCCAGACAAGTAAAAATAAGGCACGTCTACTTGCTCTTTAGGCCCCTGAAACTAATGCTTGGTTTGACGCACTTCCATCTTCGTCCTTGGGAAATTTGTTGGATAACAAAACATTCCATATTTCCATCACTCTCAGACTTGGTCTGCCTGTGTGTGGACAGCACACCTGCGTTTGCGGCAAAAATACTGATATTTATGGCCTACATGGGTTAAACTGCAAAAAAAGCGCGGGCGCTCCTTTAGACACAGCTGTGCAACGGGGTAATGCAGCATCGGTGCTAGGTACA
The DNA here is from genome assembly GCA_019359885.1 of Listronotus oregonensis. NCBI lineage: Eukaryota > Metazoa > Arthropoda > Insecta > Coleoptera > Curculionidae > Listronotus > Listronotus oregonensis. The sequence continues at coordinate 80,127 of JAHBCN010002490.1, forward strand.
ACCTAGGACTTGATGAAGTTTTTAATTTTTAAATATGGATTTAGTTATTTAGTTAATTCTGGAATATTGTAATTTGGCATTTATAAAATTATATATTTTAATATTTATCAAGTAAATAAATAAAAACGGCGAAAATAAACTGCCTTGTATATTTAAACATATTGCTTTAAATACATTTAAACATAACTCTTTTTTTCTGCATATCTGTCGCGCTCGATTTTTTAATTTTTTTTATTTTCTTCCTTTTCGTACGGCCACCCCACCATGCAAGCATGCAGATTAATAATTTTCCGTTATCAGAAAAACGTGGGGCGCATACAGTATTAATATCTGAAGCGCCTAAGTATTTCTTTGTGACTGTTTTCTTTTTAGATTTTTGAAAATCTGTACACGCTCCCCCCACCAGAGAAAGACCATACATCATATATTTTTTTTCTTTTTAGCATCTAATCTTCACAATCCAATTGGTCTCCACGACTCTCGAGTAAATCCCTATTTAGCCTCTTAGGCTATCCCACTATTTGTAAAACGTTTTTACTTTACTCACAGTTCGTTAAAAAATATTAAAATATTTATAAATTATATCATTAAATACTACTGAAGACTATTTAACAATTTTATAATAATTTAATCGACCGTATATCCCTAATAGATTTCGAGATTCCACTGTTAGGAACTTGTAGTAAGAGTACACAGTTTCGTTAAAGAAATTATATAATTCAAAGCTAATGAACCTATAAATTATAAGTACATAAAATTATTATAGTAGCTAAAGTAATTAAGTTCCATTTTTCACATATAAAAGAAAGTTTTTGATTAATAACAAAGAAAACGGAAATATTTCTAATTAATAAAGTAAACACTTAGAATTTACAATATTATTTCAAGAATTATTAGCAAATTTTCAGCCTTATAAGGAGTTCTTACAGACATTCGTAATTTAACATCAAAAGAGTTTGTTTCAAAGTGCTTTACTTTGACATACAATAGGTGCTAAAACATGGTTACATTCGCCAGATTAGTGATTTTGAGAGGGGGCTATTTGCGGGCTCACGTGGAGCCGATGTGTCAATCAGAGCAATTGAGATGTTATCGGGCATGCGTACGTAAATTTAGTTCCGTTCAGTTTTGGTTGGGGCGTGTTTCTGAATTAGCCAAAACGACAATTATTTGAAAATTTTATAAATGATGGATATGAAATCATTTTTATTAAAACGTATAAAAAAAATGGGACGCTGTCAAAAACAAACCAATAAATAAGGTACCCCATGAAGAAAATGCTAATTTTAGGTCGTATCATATTTATTTTCGATTTAAATCGTTCTCGTAAGAATACTTTTTATTCCACGAAAAAAAAAATACGCAAACTGACAATTTTACATTTTTTTTTTAACATACGAGCCACTACTTATTTCTCGTTTTAGTAAAATTTTACATATTTATAGTAACAAATTTTTAAGCCTCATATGGTGAATATCTTATTTTCATCATATTTAAAGATAACTTATTTTAAAAAATGGCAATATCTCATTTAATTCTGTAGGTTATCTACAAGCACCGATCACAATGAACCAGTCGGGTGTCGGACTAAGATTTTCTGGCGTATTTTTTCCGCTGACCACGAATCTAAAGTCAAAATTTGAGATCAAACAGCAAAAAATCGGGAAAAAACAAAAAACCGATACGGTTCATTTACCGGCAGAAACCTGCTACCACGGAATGTTTGGACTACGACTATATAAACTGTAAAAGAATACAACAAATTTCGTAAAAGAAAAAATACAGCATTTTTAATTGTCTATATAAAAAGTTATATAAATATTTCTAATAAGATAAATAATAAAGGAGATATAAACGAAAATGTAATTTTGACAAAAAAATTAAGTTCAAAATAGAAAAAAAAATATTAACATGATTTTTATTTATTTATTATTAATAATTTATTGTACTCATCTGAATCCTAAATCACCTTAAATATGCAGAAAAAATCCAAAAATAAAAAAAAATCAAATTTTTTCCAGGGAAAAGAATCCTGAAAATTAGTTTTTTTGACTATAACTCGAAAAATATTGCGTTTAGACAATAAGGTAATATGACTTAAATTAAAGGCCTTGTAAAAATACATAGTTCATGTTATATAAAGTTTCGTGTAATTTTATAGTTTTTGAGATATTGAATTTTTAATTAAAAAAAAAAATCGTTAATATCTGAAATTACGCCTTTTCTCGATTATTTGCTGTTTGACTCCCAATTTTGACTTCAGATTTGTGTTCAGCGGCCAAAAATATGTCAGCAAATCTTAGTTTGAAACCAAGCACACACAACTTTTTTTGTGGGCCTGTGTTATTTGTATTAAAATTATATAAAAAAAATGAAATTAAACTTACTTGAAAACAAAAAAACTATTTTAATAAATCAATTTTATAAAAAATATATTATAAAAAAAAATTTTTTTTTATAATATATGTAATATTTGATTTTTGTTATTATTATTGCAAGAGCAGACTAGCTCTCCCAAATATTAGGTGTCCCAACTCTATTTATAGACTAAATATCTCTGCCCCTGTACATGATACAGAAAAAAATAAAAGATCAAAAATGTGTCTTTGGTTACATTAATTTTATTAACAGTGTTAATAAATATACAGGGTGTCTCTAAAACAGAGTTTTTATTGTTAAGTACGTTTTTTAATGGAATGCCCTGTATATTTTGGCAATTTTTAACTCTTTATTTAATTCTACATCAAAAATGTAAAATACACTATAGATCAATTCAATCAAAAATTGCTGGTTTTTGAGATATTTAACAACTAATAAAGCAACTAAATCTGTTTATCTGACACTGAAAGAATTGATTTAAATAATTATCAATATTTTTTAATTCTTTTTAATTGTTTCATAAGTAGATCAGATAATACTATTATAATAGGTCGTTATCTCAAAAACCAGTAATAATTGCATATAGTGTAATATACATTTTTAATGTAGAACTGAATAAAGTGTCAGAATTTGGCAAAATATAAAGGGCATTCCATTTAAAAAAATGTTCTTAACAATAAAAACTCTGTTTTCGAGACACCCTGTAGGTTTACCAATACTTTTAATAAAATTAGCGTTACCAAACACACATTTTTTTACTATAAGTGTTTTTTGTATCATGTACAGATGCAGAGATATTTAGTGTATATATAGAAAGGAATAATTTTTCATTTAAATTAATATTCAAAGAAAACAAAGTAAACTATACATACGTGTATTGTTTACTACGCCAAGAACAGTGTGGCGCTCTTGTCCTTCGCCACCACTGTCTTCAGCACTAACAACCTACCTAACAACTAATTAAAATCCTTTGTACAACCTATTTTACTTCTTTGTCTTTATTAGGTTATAATTATGTTAGCATCCCGTCGATCCAAGGTAATCTAGCTTCTAGAATTAAAAAAATATATATATATATATGCAGGAATATCTAAGTAGATAGTTGGGTAATAAATTTAATATTTATAATAAAACGATTATCTTATTAATAGGTAGCTGAATAAATATGTATATTATTATATTAATAAGTAATTATTAGGTTTTGTTTTTAATACTTTGTTCTGTACTTACTTCCACTTTTGGCGATGAAACCCCATTTTCGCCATACTATTAAACACTGACAAAAGTCGTGAAGTTCGTACAAAATCAGCCGTTGTACGAGAAAACATTGATGCAGTGGAAAAACATTAGTTCCACCAGCATATCATGTCATGTCATTTAGCCGTAAAAAATTGTTTTCGTAGGATCCACAATCTAACAAAACCTCAAAACGATACTTGAGTCGATTGCATAAAACAATGCTTAAAAAATAAAATTGCGGTATTTTAAAAGACTTAAATCATGGACCTACGCCTATAAGCCGAAAACTCAATAGCAGTCAACTGTATGACTTTTTCGTGATAAATAAAATCGAATAAAAGTTATCCGCTGTGGAGCTACTTACTAAATAAATAGTCGCTTGACCTCCCAAAAAAACTAGTCATGTGGCAAAAGTGCCTTTAGAGGGCGTAGAACGATTAATTTTAAATGATACACAACCATTGGTTTTTCTAAAGTGGTCGATGACATAAGAAAAAAACAAGCGCCCTCATTAAGACAATACCAGCAGTCACACATCTTCTGTATTAACCGACTATTTGAGCATGACTTTTTTGTTACCGAACATCAAGAATTAGTTGCGTATTGCCTGCCCCTCGTATACTTAATATTCGGTGTTATATGTACAGGGTCTTTGATTATATTTACGTGGCCTCTAAGGCCTTTATTTTTGAAGGCAGAAAAAAATGTTTTATATAAAAATTGTAGGATTTTTCCATATTATCTTTTGAAATTATCAGTAAAAAATATCGCAATAAAAAAATGGAAAAATATAGGCAACTTCAACTTTTTTAAATGAAACACCCTGTATATTATGCGCTACAACAAAAATCATTTTTTTCTGATTTCAAATATATATACATTGATGATATTTGGATGAACCATTTTTGAGATATTTTAGGTTAAATTATTAATAAATTACAAAAAAGTTTCATATTAGTATCAAGAAAGCCATATGAAAACAATGAAATTGTTATGTTGCTGAATTTGGTGAGGGTTTTCTCTGGACCAATAATGTTTATTTTTGTGATTAAACATTTCTGCTAAAGTGAATTGGATTTTATTTAAAAACTTTAGATCCTGCTGCATAAACCTAGCTATTTCCAATGCATACGGACCTGCATGTTTTGTTCAGGAAGATTCTGAACGGACATACATTTATAAAAATAAAATGTGTAAAATTTTAAGGTTAAATAAATTTTATAATCTGTTTTATTAAGTTCAGATGCCGCATCCGAGATTTATATTTCAGGATTTTCTAAAATTATTAAAAGTAGTTAGTGCTAGTCCAACAGAAAAAGTATAATAATTATCCTGAAAAACGAGGATATCCAAAACTTTGTTTTCATTTCGTGCTGCATTTCTTTTCTTCATTTTAAAGCTTTTTCGTTCAACAAACTTTCTTACTATGTATTTAACAGTATCTTTAGATGGTACCCGTTGTTAAGCATATAATAAGTAATATTCCCTTTGCACTGTCGTCACATTATTATTGTTACCATAAAAAGGACGCATAACAGCGATTTTTTGTTCTTCTAAATAGCCCATCGACAAAAAAACAATACAAACTACTTTTAATAGTTAAAATGATAAATTTCAACTTTTTACAATATTAATACGTCAAATTTATTAAAACAATTTTATTGTTTTCATAGCTCTCTTGATACTTATATATATTTTTTTAAATTTATTTATATTTTAAGCTTAAATATCTCAAAAATGCTCCATTCAAATATCATCAATGTATATATATTTGAAATCAGAAAAAAAGATCCTTTATTGTAGCGCATAATATACAGGGTGTTCCATTTTAAAAGTTAAAGTTGCCTATATTTTTGCAATTTTTTATTGCGATATTTTTTTACTGATAATTTCAAAAGATAATATGGAAAAAAACCTACAACTTCCATAAAAAAACATTTTTTTATGTCTTCAAAAATAAAGACTCCAGAAGTCACGTAAATATAATCAAAGACCCTGTACATAACTATCTAACTTTTTCTTAAGTTTTAAATTAAACGTGTACATTGTACTATTCAATTTTTTGCTTTTAAAATAAATCGCAGCTTTAATAATCATTTAGTTTAAAAAAACTGTTACCACAAAAGTACTTTAAAAAAATAAAACTACTTTTACAACTCTCTAGAAAAGTTCAAGCTGGCAACACTGTAGTTTCTCCTTTAGGATAATAACATGTTGGATGTGCCATGCGATTCAAGCTTGTGTGCATTGGTGCATGTGCATTGTGAACCAGCTGAACGGACTGACGTCACAAGGGTAAATAGATGTATGGTGTAATAATAACATGATTTTATCAAAAATCGGAGTGTAATTGCGATTATTTGATTTATTCTAGGGTAATGCTCATTGGTTTTTGGTTTACAGGGGCAGACATGTATATTTATTTTTTGAAAAAAGGCGATAAGTATGTGGATTTAAGAGTCCATTCGCGCCGCGAAAATTGGATCCAATTTGGGGTTCGGGGCATAATGTTTTTCTTAAAAACGGTATAAGTTATCGATAATTTTCAAAAACTATATGCCAACACTTAAATCTAGGCTTCTGCTGTAATAGTTTTTTAAATTTGGATTTAGTTTTTAATATTTTCTTGAGTGAAAGTCACCCTAAAATCGGTTATGTTTAGATACTATTTTTTCTTAACTTGACTCATATTTCAAAAATCCGTTACAGCAGAAGCAAAGATTATTTCCTTACCTTTAAAATGGTGTATAAGTTATGTCATTTAAGTGAAAAATAGTTACTGAAAAACGTTATCTCCTGTAGGCTTGCAAACGGAAACAACATCGCATCGATACACCGAATCTGGAAGAGCCTAAATAAAAAATAATATTTTTAATGCGGCTATACGAAAATTGTGGTTGTGGGAGTTTTTTAGTCTCCCCCACCGTCTCCGCGTCTTTTCGCCCGACCCCTAAGGTGTAGCGTAAATGCACTCTTAAGGGTTTCCTGCAATTCATTTAGCGTTAAGAAACGACAACCAATTATTATTTAAATTAACAGCTATTGGTGCTAAAATTACTCCCTTAAATTTCATGTTTTTCTTTGAAAAAGATTTCTTTTTAAAAGTTATTTTAGTTTAAAATAGTTATCTAATGGAGTTGGCTTTACAATCAAATTAAAAGCAAAAAATGAACCTATTATAAATTTATTTTTTTCACGAATTCCTCTATTTTTAGAGAAAATTTAATAAATAGGTAATAAATTTAGCATTCGCACTGCGTTTAATAGAAAAAACACTATAAGATGACAAGTAATAAAAATATTAAATATTAGTATAAATAAAAAGAATGACACGTATTTATCAAATACCCTGCAGAGGTATTAAAGGAGGTGGGTAATGAACGTCTTTTTTCACCCAACATACCCGTAAAAATTCTAAGTTTCAAATTAGGCCATTTTATTGTATTTATATCCAATTCAACTATCTTTATTTACATCTACAATAAATTGGTAAAAAAAAATAGACTGGCAAGTATAAAAAAAAAACCTTTAAACTTGGCATTTCATTGAATTTTTGCCATTTTACACGTTTTTTGATTATGATGGACTCAACGCACTAACTAAGGATTTAATTATTTCAGTCCATCATATATTTTTTTTAAATAAAATGGCAAAATATTAATAAAAATGGCAAATTTAAAAGTTTTTTTTGGTACTTGCCATTCTGATTTTTTAACCAATTCATTGTAGATGTAGATAAAGATACTTGGACTTATTATAATAGCTATTATTTATGTATCAAGGGCGTTACTGGGACTATAATGCCCTGAAGGTCGAAATAGATTCCGACCTGATGGGCATTATAGTCCAGTAAAGCCCGTGGTGCATACAATGCTTTATGTTTTACTCAAAAAAGAGTTTTTCAATGACTAATTACATTATTTATTCGCAATATAAAAAATAAGTTGCACTTGTACCTGTATACGTAAGTAGATAATGACTGGTGTTAAGTTTGACTTTGATGTTTCTGTCAGTTAGTCAGTTGGCATTTTTTATTTAACGATTTGCTCAAAATGGAAGAAATTCCACAAAATATAAGAGAAAAGGCCATAAAAGCGACCGAAAATCTTTTGCCAGTTAAATCAAGGCAACAGTATGATCGGGAGTATGGCATATTTGGTATTTGGAAAGATGCGAACGCAATTCTTCAAATAACCGAAAACGTTTTAATGGCATATTTCCAGGAACTGGTAAGTTATTGATTTTATTTTAATACATATGTTTAACAAACTTTATTATTTTTAGTCGGAAAAATACAGTCCGAACTCTCTCTGGACCAAGTATTCCACCCTAAGGTCTACGTCGATGGTCTATGAAAATATAGACATTTCGCAATACCATCGTCTCATATCTTTTTTAAAAGTTAAGTCGAAAGGATACGTCCCGAAGAAGTCTAAAGTTTTGGAAGGAGAACAAATATTAAAATTTATTAAGAGGGCTCCTGATGATATCTACTTGGTACACAAAGTCATATTGGTAATGGGTGTTTTTGGAGGTTTAAGACGAGATGAGTTGGTCAAAATGACCATTGTTGACATTGAAGATAGAGGAACAGTCTTGGTTATAAAGGTACCAGAAACTAAAACTTCAACTTCAAAAAGTTTTACCATCATTGAAGAAGATTTAGGCGCTTTAAATTTAATAAAAAAGTACACAACATTAAGACCAGCTGGAATAAAGGAGCGAAGATCCTTTCTTACCTATAGAAAGGGTCGATGTACAGTACAACCCATTGGAAAAAATACCATAGGAAGCGTCCCAACATTGATCGCAAAATTTTTAAAACTGGATAATGCAGAAGCTTCCACCGGCCACTGTTTGCATCGCACATCGTCAACTTTACTTGTTGAGGCAGGTGCTTCGTTTGAAACGCTAAAACAACATGGGAAATGGAAAAGCTCTTCAGTAGCTGAAGGATATATAGAAGAAAGTATTTCATCCAAAAACAAAGTAGCCAAAATGATTGCCAATTCAGTTAATTCCAAGGTTAATTCCGTATCAACTATTGAAAATTCTTTAATGGACTGCTCTTCTATACAAAATAGCGTTAGTGCTACCACCGCTGCTACCATCACAAAAAACACCTACCATTCTATAGTGGGATCAGCTACATTTTCCGGGACATTTCAAAATTGTAATTTTTATTTTGGAAATAAAGTTTAATTTTTAGTATTGTTTAAAGAAAAAATTATTTTCTGTATAAACTTGATCTTTATTGTGAGAGAAATAAAATTGGATAAGCAATAAAATTTCCATATTAGCCCATTAGGGCATTATAAGCGGGCATTATCATAATGCCCGCTTATAATGCCCTAGGTGTGATAGCAGGTATTATTGCTATCATAACATATTCCGTTTCTAAGATATTATAGATCAATAATAGATATGTAAAACATAAATATAATAAAATGGCCTACGAATATGATGGGCGAAAAAAGGCCGATCTTTACCCACCTCTTTTTCAGGGGTAAAATTTCCAGGCCAATAGCCAAAAATTTAAAAAAAAAACATCAGACCTTTATAAAAAAACACAGCATCCCTCAGATAAAAATATATCAAAATGCATTTAATAATAATCACAGAATGAAATGCACCAAATATTTTAGCACAGAAAATTCCCGCAAAAAACTTAACATTAAAAATAAAGTCTCCCGTTTTATTTAATAAAGGCAACTGTAAAAAAAATATAACACAAATTACTTTGTTATTCTATCCAGTGGCATAGCTAGGTAACCAAAGGCCCTGGGGTAAAAATGAAACTGAGTCCTATCTAAATTGGTTGGAATATCTAAAAGGTGTAGAGCTACTACATTTTGCAGTAGATAATATTAAACAAAATAAAAATACGAAAATTTAAAGCTAAGAAAACGTACTTTGCAACAGGGACAACTTAATTTTTTATTTCTAAATAATTACGTGGAATCGAATTGAGTCTATAATATTCAGAGTGGAATTGGTTAAAACATCTTAAAAATGTTTTGTAGAAAACTAAAATTGCATTTTATGTTTTACTTCTTATTTTATAGCGATTAAAAAGAAAAGATATGTAAACTTCTTATCGTGATCTATGCTGCAGGAATATTTGTTTAGGGGCATGCCTTACAAATTCAATTCGCGCCCATTTGAGATTTGCTGGCGAGGAGGCTAAAAAGTCGATTTTTTTTTTGATAACAAAATTTATTGAACTTTTTCGAAAGTCGCTTAGGAAACCAAGGGCCCCCATAAGTTTAGGGGCTCCGGAGCGCTGCCCCGCCTAGCCCTCCAATTGCTACGTCACTGATTCTATCACATATTTTCTATATGATAGAATAACAAAGTAATTTGTGTTTTACTATTTTTTGCGTAAAAATGCACAAAGTAACGGAGGATTAATATCAGTTAATTTACATAATACTTGGCTGCCTTTAGTTACTGCCGAGGGAATATATGAAAACTTTAAAATTAACCAACTTGGTTTAAAAAATAAAAAAACCACCGGCCACAACAAATTAATCTGTCATTGGTGACATTCGGTCGTAAAAAATTCTTGTAATTTTCAGGGCTTTTTAAGTAAAATTTAAAAAATATATATAATTGAATTATTTCCATTTTTTTAATTTATTTTATATCTTAAAATCAGCGCCACCGAAAAGAAAGAGGAAGGGCTA
>JAHBCN010002491.1:0-35000 GCA_019359885.1 Listronotus oregonensis
AAATAACGATTTTAGTCGATAGCGCCGGAACGGCATAACTTAAAATTTTCGAGTTTGCGCAAATCAATATTAGGTCTTAGCACAAGTATCCTACGCGTAACGGCCATTTTCCAGGTCACGTGGTTTTTGACATATGACAGGTGACATTTGACATTTGACAGATAGTATGGGCCACGCCCTAAATAACGCGTCACACAAGATTCCTAAATATTTAATTACGTCAGACATACTAAGATGATAAGCTCCCCCGGGGGACGGAGGGCGTTGAACGCACCTATTCTCCCTACTAAACTGTAATATTAAAAAAATAATTTGTTTTGATATGCATGGCAATGTGAAATAAATATTAAGGTAAATCAAAGCCCAAAGCTATTTCTCATACTTTGTATATTAAAAAAAAACATACAGACAACTTTACAGCTAGAGACAGAGATACACCTACACCCCATAACAGTGAAACCCCACACTTCTATGGAGTACCAAAAATACACAAACCTAATATACCATTTCGTCCTATAGTTAGTTGCATAAACTTACCTACACGTCCATTAGCAAAATGTCTACTTACTATTTTAAATTCTTAAGTAAACCATACTGACTCATACAGTAAAAATTCCCAACATTTTCTAAAAATATTAACACACATTGACAAAGACTCAAATAACTTCTTGGTAAGTTTTGATGTTAGTTTATTTACAAATGTTTCTGTCAATATAGCATTAAATATTGTTAGAAATAAATTAAAAAATGATGTCTAACTTGGCATAAGAACCAAACTAGACATAAACTTTATTCTTGAATTATTAACTTTTTGCGTAAAAGAATCATATTTTTAATATAACACTAACTTTTATTAACAAACTTTTGGCATGGCCATGGGTTCACCTTTATCACCATAATTAATTAATATTTTTATGGAAAATTAAAAACCCAATTTTGTACAAAATTATCATTATTAACCTTTAGTTTGGTAGATATATACGAGGTGATTGGTAAGTCAAGGCGAAAAATGAAGGCCCGAATTAATTTTTTAATTCTGAATCGAAAACCAAGAATACTTTTTTTGCAAATTTTTCTTCGTTTTCAAGATATTTCCCCTATAAAGTTTTAAAAAAAAAAATTTAATCACATTGTGGGTGTCAGTAATCTTTGTTGGCGCTTTCAAAACTATAATGTCATATGAAATCAAGTTTGACTTTTGTCAAAGTAGACACTTTATTTGTTATTGAAAAATCAAAGAAAATGGAGTTTACTAACAAAATGGTGATATTGTTTATGTGTGTGGGTATAACAATAATTATTACACCAAAGTGTTAACTTTACCAGGTAAACGTGATTTTTAATAATAGTTTGGCGCCAACTAAGATTAGGAACCCACAATGGATTAAAATTTTTTTAAAAAACTTTTAGTGAAATATCTTGGAAACGAAGGAAAATTTGCAAAAAAAGTATTGTTTGTTTTCGATTCAGAATTAAAAAATTAATTCGGTCCTTCATTTTTTTCCTCGACTTACCAATCACCCTGTATATAGATGACATCTATTTATCAACATGACGCATATTGTCTAAATAATTTTTTAACACACATTAGTACACAAGAACCCACTATTTATTTCACTTTAGAAAAAGAACAAAACTTACAACTTTCTTTTTTTGATATTCTAATAAAAGAAGATGTAAATAATTTTGAGACTAAAATTTACAGAAAACCTACACATACAAACAGATACTTAAATTTTAACTCTAATCACCCAATAATGATAAGAAAATAAGTTGTAAAAAGTCTTTTTGATATAGTTAAAATAATTTTTTCTGATCAAAACGAAGAAAACGAAAAATACTTTTTAAAAGATATTTTAGTTCAAAATAACTATCCTCTTGATTTTATAGATTTTATAATCAAATGTTTTCTAAATTTGAAAAATCAAAATAGACCTATTTCAAATCTATTTTTACCATATATTCCCGGCGCGGCGTATCGAAGAAAATTTAACAAATAGGTAATAAATTTAATATGCGTACTATCTTTGAAACACAAAACACTATTAGATCGCAAGTAACAAACACAAAACCTTACAATATAAACGAAAACACAAAAAATGTTGTTTATAAGATCCCTTGTGAATGTTATAAATTTTATATAGGTGAAACTTCCAGGCCATAAGCCAAATGCATAAAAGAACATAGAACAAATAGTAGACACGCAGAATTCCACAAATTAAAAATCTGTCAATAAGCACTTGATATTAACCACATAATAAACCGGAATGCTTCTAGCATTTTAGCAAAGAAAGCTTGTTTAAATAAAAATAAAATAAAGGAAAGTGCATTTATTTTATTAAATAAAGATAAATGTGTAGCATCAATATCTGTTAATTTAAATATTACATGGTTACCTATGCTTGATGCTGAAGTAAATTCAGATAAACTTAAATTCAATTAACACACCATACCACCTTTTTTGTCTTTTTGAATACTATAAATATGCCAGTTAAATAACCTAATGCCATTTATGAGAAAACGTCATGAAACGTAAAAGCTATTAGAATTTCCTTAGTTTATTAAAGTAAAAATTCTTGAAATTTAGTTTTTTTTTTAATTTATATTTCATCTTGTCAACGGTGGCCGACTTGCCACCGAAAAGTAGATTAATATTTTTGATTTTTGTTTTTTTGGGGGGATTTTCTTCCTTATTGTTGCAGACGATCTGCAAGTTCATAGGGGTCAGTAGGACTGAGCAGGCTCACTTCGTTATAACCAGGGACCTGGACCGAAAAGGTTTCATTTTCCAAAAAGTAATAAGGCGAGTATCCCAAAAGAAAACATACTAAAATACTTTGTATATTACAAGGCTTTTAAAACAGTTTAAAAATACAACAATTACCAAGGTTACCAAACAGCAGTCAGACCGAACTATGTAACTTACAGTAACGCACAATAGTACACGCATATGCGTGTATTTATAATGCATATTATATTTGCATTATAAATACTCGATTGTTCATTAAAGCAAAATTGCTAAACAAAATTAAAGTAATTCATTAAATTACCCTTTAATCTGAAAACAGTAACTCAAGTTAAAAACCAAAATCCTTAAGCTGTCACTTCGTTTCAAATTCCACTTGACCGCTTTTAAAACTTTCTTGTTAATAGTTATTACATTTTCCTTTGTCGAGCGTTTTCTGGATGTTATCCAACTTGTCCAACTTTTCTTAAATGGCGCGAAACTGCTCTTCAAAAGTCCAGCCTTTTCAGCAGAATAAAATGATGGTTTTGGCAAACACCAAATATTTTACACAATAAAAACTTGCCTGTTAAATTTAACAAACAGAGAGGTAACAAATTTCATACTTATATCGTTTTCATAAAATTGTTCAGTATGTAAACCATTTTCTAATAATTAAAAAGTTCAAAAATCGGTAGGTCTATACAGGGTGTCACAGATTCGTGTGCATGCATGGGGATCTCGGAAACCGTAAGAGATACGAAGTCGGTTAAATTATGGCAAAGTTGTGCATTTAGGTGCCTAAAAACATGCCTATTAGAAAGTTGTAAAATACTTCCGGAGATATCTGGAAAAAACCGAAATTTGCCGATTTCGTTTTTAGTTTTTTCTGGCGTTATTTAAAGAGATATGAAAAAAAAAGACACTTTTCATTGCCACTTTTTTTTTTCAAAACATGTTGAGAGATTTTCCGTACGACGTTTCGTTTTCGTTAAACCATCATCAACCTTATTTTTTTAAATACGGCACTTAATTGTTTATTGCTTTTTTTTGAAGCAGTTATAATCCCAATTAAAATGATGTATAACACTTAATATTTTTCTGTTAAATGAACATATTTTCCATAAGAGACCATGAGTTAGACAAGGAACGCACATTATTTCTTATAGGGGCGTTCCATATTTGTAAATAAATATTAAGTGTTATACATTTTTGTAATTGGGATAATAAGAGGTTCAAAAAAATAAAATAAAAAACCCATGTCCGTATTTAAAAAAAGAAAGTTGATGATGGTTTATCGAAAACGAAACGTCGTACGGAAAATCTCTCAACGCTGTTTTGTAGAGCTTAAGAAGTGGCCAAGAGAAAGTGTCTTTTGTTTTTCCATATCTCTTTAAATAACGTCAGAAAAAAATAAAAACGAAATCAGCAAATTTCGGTTTTTTCTGGATATCTCCGGAAGTACTCGGAATTTTACAACTTTCTAATAGGCATGTTGTTAGGCACCTAAAGGCGCAACTTTGCCATAATTTAACCGACTTCCTATATGTGACGGTTTCCGAGATCTCCATGCATGCACTCGAATCTGTGGCACCCTGTATAAATACACAGCGTGTCCCAGGATAGGTGGCCAAATTGAAAAAATAGACCAAATATTTTTGAATTTAACCACAGTATTTTGAGATTATGGTCTGCATGGGTAAAACGGCTGCTTACCGAATTTTTCTCAAACCGGTATTACACAGGCTCAATTAAAATGAAAATGGTAAAAATCGCCATTTATGAATTACCTTAAATTTGGATCTTAGATCAAAATTTTAAAAAAAAAATACATTGTTCAGAACTAAAAAAAAATTATGCATTAATTTAAATTTATAGCTCGTAATATTAAACTTCGAAGTTTAAAAAATTATTATATAACTGTTCTTCGTTTTCTACGTTTATAACAATGTTAGCGCACACATTTTTTTTAATAAAAATACAATATACAAATTGTTGTTTCAACAATGGTTATTGTAGGACAATTATTTCAGAGATTATAGTTTTAAATTAAAGGCCATTTTTTAAGATTCTGACATACATTTAAATTTTAAACAATGTTTCTTAATAAAATTTTACTTTAACTTCCAAAATAAAGGTTGTTCTTTGGTGGCGATTCTTTCCCAACTTCGTTGTAACTTACCCCGTATATTGCCGATTTAAGTAAAATTTAGTTAATGGTTGTATGAGACTATGCACACCATAACTCCAAAATACGGTTTTTAATTACAAAATGTTTTGGTTCATTTCTTTTATTTGGCGACCTATCCCCGGGGATACCCTGTATATAAATATATATATATATATATATATATATATATATATATATATATATATAAAATATATATATATATATATATAGCAAAAGCTATAAGATGTGTTTATCATGTCAAGAGGTGGTTTCAAAAACTAAAAACATAAAATTCGATTAGAATAAATTAAGAATTTTTGAGGGGAGATCCTTAAAATGTTTTAAAACTTATTACGATATAAGCAACATTTGTTATTCAATAATAGTATACAATAAGGATTAAAAGTGCAAAAGTGCAAAATGCAAAATTGTTAGTAACAAATAAGCAATTTTAGCCCGTATGATATATACATTTTTTTCTTCACTCAAGTCAAAATTAATACACTTCGTTATTCAAAAATCGTTTTTTTAATTCTAGGATTAAAAGTTACACTTTAATCCTAGGATTAAAAGTGTTGCTAAGCAACAAGCACAATTTAGTACGGTATGAGAATTGATTACAAATTGAGTAAAAAATGGCAACATTTTTTGACGGTTGAAGAAAAAATAAAATATAGGGTCTTTCCTGATTACGTATTTATATCTAATACAGTGACCCTTTAAAAATGTTAGTATTTTAGCAAATTTAAGGAAACAAACTTTTGAAAAAATAAGTTAAACAGAGTTTAACATTTTATCGAAAAGTTTAATTAAAACTTGTTTTTAGATTTTTTTATGTCAATATACTAGAAAAGCAGTCTATAATGTTAACTTAAAGCTAAAATACAAATGTAGACCCAAAGGGTAATTTTTTATAATAAGAAAAATGAATAAATATCACAAGCACACAAAAAACTAAGTAGTGTGTGCTGTTTGTCGGACTAAGATTTTCTAGAGTATTTTTTTTCCGCTGAACACGAATCTAAAGTCAAAATTGGGGGTCCGTTTTTTTTTAATTTATAACGTCAATATCTTAATCACTGTACACGAAAATTTATATGACATAAACAATGTATTTTTAAAAAACCTTTAATTTTAGATATATAACCTTTTTTAAATGTAATATTTTTTGAGTTATAATAAAAAAACCGAATTTTTAGGATTTTTTCAAAGTATACCTATGGAAAAATTCTAAATTATTAATTTTTATTTTTATTTTTTTTTTTTGCAAATTTAAGGTGCTTTTGAATTTAAGTAAATAAAATAAATAAAGTTTTATGAAAAAAATCACATTAATAAAAAAAAATCCATTTTGGATTGAAATTTTTTGTCAAAATTACATATTTCTTAATACCTTCTTTATTATTTATCTTATTAAAAATGTTTATTTTACTTTTTAATAGACAATTTGAAAACCATTTTTTTTTGTTTCATGAAATTTTTTTGTATCTCTTATAGTTTATATAGTCGTAGTTTAAACATTCCGTCGTAGCACGTTTTGTGCCGGTAAATGTACCGTGTCGTTTTTTGGGAGTTTTCGCGATTTTTTGCTGTATGACCCCCAACTTAAATTTAAGATTTGTGTTAAGCGGGAAAAAATACTCCAGAAAATCTTAGTACGACACCCAGCACACACCTATCTTTTTTTGTGGGCCTGTGTGATTTTTGTTTATACCAGAACTATATAATACCACAAAATATTTTATTTATGTTTAAAATACCAGGCTTAGTTAGTCACCTTACTAACAAAAACAAAGCAATGGTTTAAAAATAAATGATAACTCTTCAAAACCAACCAAAGCTGACAACAAAACTAATATTCTACTTTTTATAATCCTTTAAATTAACAGGATTTTAACTGAAACACATGCAGATATTTGGTGAATATTATTTTAGTCCGTTTATTTGTATTCTTGCGTAAACAATTTTAGAAATCCTAATTTATACAAGTCACTTTGCCTGGATCTTTTTTATCCAGTCCATTTCTATAGATAAGTAGCTTTTTTTATTTACCCAAGTCACTTTTATTAAGGCATAAAAACACAAGTGTTGGATTACTGGGTAGCTTTTGCTAAATGAGTTTTTTTTTAATAACTGACAGCTTTAGCTTATGAATAAATAAAGTTTGCTAAACAGCTGGAAACTATTTGTTACAACTTTTGAGATATAAATATAAGAGTATGTTAGAGATGTTCAACAAACAACTATATTTTTAATAAATAAATATATATGTAAATAGATGCCGGATTCGGATGTAGCGACCTTAAAAACATTTCTATCCATTTTCCAATGTTTTTTTTCACTTGACCTGCAAGTGACCTTGAACCTCATCGTAATCAGCGACCCCAAAAGCCCTAACCTTATTGGTTCCGGCGTGTGTTAAAAAATGAATTTTAAAATATTCTGTTATGATAAAAATATTTCGATCGAAGTTAAGGAGAAAATGGTAATGGTGGGTAATAGTATGCAGAAGAATTTAATTTAATTAAAAATAAAGAAATTTACCACCTAGATCCGTTACCTTTAAAATGTTTTTTCAAAAACTGTATTTTGATATAAGGCCCGTAATTGATATAATTATTTAGGGACCTGCAAACGATCAGTTTTGACATTACAACTTAAATATTATTATGTCAAAAACGCTTAGTTTATGTATTAGACATAATTTATGGCATCTACCTGAAATCTTGTTTAGAATCTAAAAATTTAATAATATATGGGATAATTTATTTAAAATAAGCAAGTTGGCAACTACTTGCTTATTTTAGCCGAGTTGCCCGATCAACATAAATATACTTTTACATTTTCCTGTATATAGTTTTTTATATATAGATTGATAAGGTTTCCGGTAAGATACCCTGTATATATAACTTGTATATTATTCATTAATCCGTCTATACTTCATAAAATAGCTTTCATATTTTCTTAAACAAAATAATTATTTTATATTTAGAAATTAAAGAGGGCTTTTTATTAACAATAATTTATTGAACTTTTTTTTTGTTTTAATTAAAAACCACCACCAGAAAGAAATAAAATGATCTAAGGATAAGGCTTTATCAGGTAAGACAGTATGCCCAGCCTGTTCAGCCAAGTTATCACATACATATTGTTTTTTAATTGCATATGTAATTGAATTTAAAATAAATATCATTTTTTAACAAATATTGCTGGATTTCAGTTTTTGAAATTTATAAAGCTGGTGCTTTGTGTAGCAGACGGCTGTGGTAGCTTGCGTTATCCATGACAATAACACTGTTGTTTGGAATATTTTTTAAAAGATAATTTTGAAACCAGTTTTCAAAAAGTTCCGCACTTGTATCCTCATGATAATCCAAGCTAGAATCCTTATGCAGACAACAGCACGCAGTTTGGGACAAATCCGTCTTCTGAGCCAGCGTGTATTATGGTAATGCGTTTTCCTTTATTTGAAGGTGCTTTCGTCTGACAGTATTGACTGGATACAACCCATCCTTTTGATACTGTGTCCTGTGTATCGAACCATGTTTCATTAAGGTTAATTATGGATCTGTTTTCTAACCTACACATATCTCTTAATTTTTTGAAGGTAATGAAATCTCCAAGTGCGTAATCTGAGCGATTCCATTACTACTTGTCATTTGTCTATTTTGCGGTATTTAAATCCCATTTTACAAACAACTCTATGGAGGGTGGCACGGCTAATATTAATATTGGTTTCGTCTTCATCTAGCTACTTTTTCAGTTTATCCAAGGTAGGAACAACTCCGCTTTTATAAAGACAATATATTTTCATTCTTATTAGGTCCTGATCACATCACTATCGTCTATACGGTGAGATATATATATATATATATATATATATATATATATATATATATATATATATATATTTTTTTTAAATAACTTTTTTTAAAATACTAGGCGTAATTTAATGTTTTTTAATATGATGGTTACTAGATAAGTATTCTTAAAATGAACCCAATAAATCATTTTTGGCTTATTTAGTTTGCCAGGAACGGACTAGCTCTGACACAATATTAGCCATTTTTTTAACACCCTGGTAGGATAAAGGCTCGACAATATTATTTTTGAATAGCTTTAACCTTAAACTAAAAGAAGGTATTTTTGATTGACATCGATAAAATCAACTGTTTACGAGAAATAAAATATCATATTTGGTTATTTTTTTTACATTATACAGGGTGTTTTCTAATTGTACGTCAATATTTAGGGAAACAATTCTTGGGTCCATTTTAAGAAGAAAACTTTATGTGAACGTATGTCCTAAACGTCTTAACTTTCGAGATACAGGGTGGTAAAATTTTCAAAAATAAATAATTTATTATTAATATCTGTTATACCACTATAGATATTTTAATCAAATTTGGCATACATGTACGATATATATATAATATGATTTATTACTAATATTATTAATATATGGTTGCTCTGTAGCGTTTTGTACCAAAGTATAACAGAAATGAGCACTTTAAAAAAAATAATTTTCTTTTTCCTGAGAATTAATAACTATTTTATTTAATTAATACACAATTTTTAAAAATTATTTATATGGTTACCATAAAAAGATAAAACTTTTAGTAACAAGGTATAAATATAAAAACAAACGAAAATGCTGGTAAAATAACATAAAAGTTTTTGTTTAGTTCTAATATGCCGGCTTCTGATCCTGACTGAGTATGCTCAGAAAAAAAAAACAAAAAACCTAAAAATTTAACTTTATCTAGTTTCAACACTATTGGGTCTTAAATAACATATACTATGTATCAAGAAGCAGTTTTTAGTGTACTAATTTTTTATTTCCAACAGTGGCGTTCGTATAGAATGTGACCAGCCTATTTTTGCAAATCCTCCTCCTTCTTTCTCTTTTAGTTTTCCTTCTTCCTCTTCTTTCTTTTTCTTTTCCTCTCTTTTTTTTCCACTCTACTAAAATTTGGAAATAATGATGATGGCACACCCGAACGTAAAGTTATGCGGAAGTAAAATACCCCTCCGTTCGGTTCTCCGGGCGAGGGGTACATTTGGGGGGCCACCATCGAAAAGTCTGATATCGTTTACAAATATATGTGGGCTTAACTCTAACGTGAACTCTGTTCACCATTATCTTCAATCCTCCAAACCCCACATACTATTTCTTACCGAAACCCAAATAAGTCCCAAAACAGCAACCAACCACCTGCTTTTCCCAGGTTATGAACTCATTTCACCTTTTCGACCCCATGGCGGCGTTTGTGCTTACGTTCGCAACGACCTGGCTTGTGTTAGGGTTTCTAACCTCTAATCGGGTAGGCCTGATATTCTTTGGCTTAAACTTACTTTCAGATCTTCTACTAAATTCATCTGCTGTACAGGGTGTCCCAACGATAGAGTAAAGTAAGTTTTTGCTTACCTGATATTATTTGTGTCAATATCGTTTCCGCCATAGGATAGAGGTAGGAAAAGCGCATATTTTAAAAATATTGGAAGTTATACAGGGTGCGTCACAAAAGTGGGGTACGTAAAAGTAAGATTTATTTAAATGGAACACTCTGTATTTGATTTTATTTTTGAATTCTATGTATTAATACTTACATTTTTTGTCATATAAAGCATGAGCTGAAATTTGATAGTTTCTGAAATATTCGGATTTAAAGATGAAAATATTCATTTCATGGTGTTGATAAATGGGCAGTTTCTACGTTACTTCAGAAATGAAAGCTTCCATATTTGGCAGGAGAAAGGACTAATATTATATTAATGTTCAGCCTGTAAAATATTTCTAATTTGTTTTACAGGGTGTTTATTATAACCGTCCAAATTCGCACAGTTTCAAATTAAAAAATATCATTTTTTTTAAATGGCACACCCCTTATATTTTTATTTTGTTTTATTCAGGATTAAGAAACCTCTAATTTTTACCGAATATGTCCTATACCTATATTTAATAGTTATCGATAAATTTAGCTTTTTCCAAATAGCTACGTTGTATTCGGTACCATACCGGTAACATTGTATTGATCGCGTTAGCCATGAAAAACAATAGCTAGGATTAATAAAAAATTCATGTGTCAAAACAAAACACTTAAGAGTCGTGAATTTTAAGTTTTTATTCAATAGTAATTAAGTTTTTATTCAATAGTAATTAAGTTTTTATTCAATACCACGTCTTAAAATATGTTCAAATAGGCGGCCTTCTTGTTGAATACACATATTTATCCTTTTTTGTATGTTGTGTCTTACTTCCGATAACATAAGGGGTGACACCGTACGACAAACTTCTCGAATTCTGTTTTTCATATCCTCCTTGGTCGTTGGTTTGTTGACATATACCCGGTCTTTTATGTATCCCCATAAGAAAAAGTCTAACGGAGTTAAATCGCATGACCTTGGTGGCCATGGAATAAAGCCTCCACGCCCAATCCATTCTTATGGGTACTGCCGATCCAAGAATTCCCGGACTTCACGATGGAAATGTGGAGGTGCACCATCATGTTGCAGCCACATATTTAGCCGCTCATCTAAATTAATATTTTCAAGTAACTGAGGCATTTCTTCACGTAAGAAATATAAATAGCTGCGGCCCGATAAAGGCTCATCAAAAAAATAGGGACCGATAATTTGGTTATGAAGGATACCACACCACGTATTTATTGACCAATGATTTTGATTTTGAACTTCTCGCAGCCAAAATGGATTTTCAGTGGCATAATAGTGCATATTATGCCGATTTACAGTCCCATTGCTTCTGAACGTTGCCTCATCGGAAAACATAACGTTGCACAAAATATTGTTATTTAACTGTAATTGTTGAATAATAATATTACAAAATTGAATTCGTCTTTCAAAATCATCTTCCCGCAATTCTTGATGAAGCTCAATGTGATATGGATGATATTTAAACTTGATTGTTGTTCGGTTCACAGTTGATTTGGAAGTGTTGCATAACGTCGCTAGATTCTTAGTACTCACCTGGGGATTTTCTTGAATATTTAACAATATTTCTAATTCTTTTTCTTCATTGGCTGCGTTTTTGTTAACAGCTTCACGATTTGAGTATTTAACACTGCCAGTGGAATTAAATCTCTCCATTACATTTTGAAAGCCAGTAGCAGTAGGAATCCGACGTTCAGGATATTTCATTCTGTAAATTCTTTGGGCCAACAGAGGGTTTTTTTCAGCCTCGCCTAACACGTAGATCATGTCAATTAACTCATTTAAAGGATAGTCCATGCCCAATACAATAACAACGAAATGAAGACGAAAAAAGTAACGTCAAATTTTAATTTACGACAATTATTATGCGTTTTGTTTTGACACATGAATTTTTTAATATTCCTAGCTATTGTTTTTCATGGCTAACGCGATCAATACAATGTTACCGGTATGGTACCGAATACAACGTAGCTATTTGGAAAAAGCTAAATTTATCGATAACTATTAAATATAGGTATAGGACATATTCGGTAAAAATTAGAGGTTTCTTAATCCTGAATAAAACAAAATAAAAATATAAGGGGTGTGCCATTTAAAAAAAATGAGATTTTTTAATTTGAAACTGTGCGAATTTGGACGGTTATAATAAACACCCTGTAAAACAAATTAGAAATATTTCCAGGCTGAACATTAATATAACATTAGTCCTTTCTCCTGCCAAATATGGAAGCTTTCATTTCTGAAGTAACGTAGAAACTGCCCATTTATCAACACCATGAAAATGACTATTTTCATCTTTAAATCCGAATATTTCAGAAACTATCAAATTTCAGGTCATGCTTTATATGACAAAAAATGTAAGTACTAATACATAGAATTCAAAAATAAAATCAAATACAGAGTGTTCCATTTAAATAAATCTACTTTTACGTACCCCACTTTTGTGACGCACCTGTATAACTTCCAATATTTTTAAAATATGCGCTTTTCCTACCTCTATCTATGGCGGAAACGATATTGACACAAATAATATCAGGTAAGCAAAAACTTACTTTACTCTATCGTTGGGACACCCTGATATACCGGTCCCGTCTGATAATTCCCACAACGAGTTCTTTGATTTCCTTTCAATAAAGATCGACAATATTATTTCCCAGTTTCCATTGGCCGAAGTAATCGTCCTCGGGGATTTTAATGTTCATAATAAGGATTGGCTAGGCTCCACAAAACTGATACACAAGGCAGAGCAGCAGAAAATTTCGCAATCAGCAACTCGCTCACCAATCTAATTATGGAACCTACCTACTTTCCTAGGGTTCCCACCCATAATTCTAACCCCTAGATCTCTTTCTTACTTCCACCCCTGAACTCTATCAAGCATCAGTAACTGCTCCCCTTGGTCGCTCTGACCATGGTTTGGTCACCGTATCTTACTCCACTCATTTTGAGGCAACTGAAACCATGCCGCCACGAACCATCTGGCACTACAATTCGGCCGACTGGGATGGTCTAAGAGATTTCTTTGCCAGCTACCCTTGGAATCCTACCTGCTTTTCTACTCACGATCCTTCAGAAATATGTAAACAAATTACCGAAACAATTCAACTAGGCTTTGAGACCTATATTCCCCACACTAAAAAGAACCCCATAACTTCAAATCACAAACCGTGGTTTTCTAAATCTGTGACAAAGCCAGACTTTTAAAACTTCAAGCCCACAAAAGTTTCTTCAAAACCCCAGTCCCGAAAATCGACAGGCTAGCATCGAAGCAAGAAATCAGTATAATCAGACCATCTCAGATGCAAAAGACCGTTTTAACAATCGAATAAAAGATAAAGTTCTCTCTTGCTCAAATGGCAGTAAAGCTTTTGGTCCTTTGCCAAAAATATTAGTCAGAACTTTTGCACAAATTCTTTTCCACCCCTAATCTCTGAAGATGGAATTGTCTCTACCTCCAAAGGAAAAGCCGAACTATTTGCCAAACAATTTGCTGCCAATTCTACGCTTGATCCTCCTATTAATCTTCCTCTTCCAACAGTTGTCCCTGTTTCTCATAAAATGTCAGATATGATTTTAAAGTCAAACAGATCAAGCGTGTTCTTTCTTCTCTTAATACTAAAAAATCGTCTGGGCTGGATGGCATACCAGCAATCGTCTTAAAAAATGTGCTCCGAGCTTGCTCCCATCTTAACTCGCCTCTTTCGAATCTCTTACGACACGGGCATTTTCCCGGAGAGTTGGAAAGCTGCACGTGTGCAACCTGTCCCAAAAAGGATCAAAAGTCTCCCTTCTAACTGTAGACCTATATCTCCTCTTTCAGTTGTTTGCAAGGTAATGGAAAAATTAATTAATTCCCAAATCTTAAAGTATCTGGAAAAAC
This sequence comes from Listronotus oregonensis, assembly GCA_019359885.1. Classification (NCBI taxonomy): domain Eukaryota; kingdom Metazoa; phylum Arthropoda; class Insecta; order Coleoptera; family Curculionidae; genus Listronotus; species Listronotus oregonensis. Next base: position 14,227 of record JAHBCN010002491.1, read on the forward strand.
ATAAGATCTTACATGATAGACAATATGGATTCCGTCACACTAGATCCACAGCTGATCTTCTTTCCTTTGTCTCACACCACTGGAACAAGTCCCTTGAGTTTCTTGGTGAATCCCAGATCGTTGCTCTTGACATATCCAAAGCTTTCGATTAGGTCTGGCATGATGGGCTTCTTAACAAACTTCCTTCTTACGGTCTTCCACCTAAGCTTTGCTCTTGGCTTTCCAGTTTCCTTTCTAATCGACGTATATCAGTTAGTGGAGATGGTCATTCCTCCAGCTTCTACCAATTAAATGCTGGGGTGCCCCAGGGCTAAGTGCTGGCACCCACGCTGTTTCTTCTACACATTAACGATCTTCTCTCTTTCACAATCAATCCCATTCATAGTTTTGGTGACGATAGTACCCTCCACTCTAGTATTAAATTTCTTAAGCCACCGTGTAATTCTGATTTTGAAAACAAGCGCATGTCAATGCAGATATCTCTTCACAAGACCTCAAACTTATCTTGGATTGGGGTGCCAAAAATCGTGTTCAGTTTAATGCCTCAAAAACACAGTCATGTTCGCTGTCGCGAAAAAGTCTGCGAATGCTCATCCCTTACATATGAGCGGCCAAGTTCTGCAGAACAAAGAGTCGTTTAATCTAGTCGGCGTAACTTTTGAGAATAACCTCAACTGGCACAAACACATTTCATCCATTGCTTCGGCAGCTTCAAAAAGATTGGATTCCTCTTTCGAGCCAGAAAATATTTCTCTTCTTCAATCTGTACACTCTGTATGTATCCCAAATCAGACCCTCTTTGGAATATTGTTCTCATGTCTGGGGAATGGCGTCCCCTACAACACAGCCTTCTGGACTCCATTTAAAAAAGAACTGTTCGTCTTATTAATGATCCAACGCTCATAGAAAGGCTTCCTCTTCTTGCCCATCGTCGAGCTGTAGGAGATCTGTCTCTCTTCTATAGGTATTTTCACGGCTTCTGCTCAGAGGAATTGGCCAGTATTATTCCTTCTCTGGCAGCTCCCAACAGAGCAACACGTAGTGCAACTTTTATGCATTCTTTTACAGTTCAGTTAGAGAGGCCCCGAACTTCCCGCTTTCTTCGTTCCTTTATTCCTAGAGTGTCAAGACTATGGAACCTGCTGCCCGCAGAAGTTTTTCCTTCTCCTCCCAATCTTCTCCAAAAATTTAAGTCCCGTGTGAACAAACTCCCTCTCACTACACTGAAGACACCCACGGTACGTTAGTACTTAGGCATCAGCCTTCGTGGACTGTCCCAAGATAAAAAAAAAAATAATAATAATATATATATATATATATATATATATATATATATATATATATATATATATATATATATATATATATATATATATATATATATATATATATATATATATAATTCGTACAGATTCGAGTGCATGCATGGGGATCTCGGAAACCGTAAGAGATACGAAGTCGGTTAAATTATGACAAAGTTGCGCATTTAGGTGCCCAATAACATGCGGAGTAGAAATTTGTAAAATTCCGAGTACTTCCGGAGATATCCGGAAAAAACCGAAATTTGCTGATTTCGTTTTTATTTTTTTCTGACGTTATTTAAAGAGATATGGAAAAACAAAAGACACTTTCTCATGGCCACTTTTTAAGGTCTACAAAACAGCGTTAAGAGATTTTCCGTATGACGTTTCGTTTTCGTTAGACCATCATCAACTTTATTTTTTTAAATGCGGCACTTAATTGTTTATTGCATTTTTTTGAAGCAGTTAAAATCCCAATTACAATGATGTATAACACTTAATATTTTTCTGTTAAATAAACATATTTTCCATAAGAGACAATGAGTAAGACAAGGAACGCACATCATTTCTTATAGGGGCGTTCCATATTTGTTAATAAATATTAAGTGTTATACATTTTTGTAATTGGGATAATAAGGGGTTTAAAAAAATTAAATAAAAAACCCAGGTCCGTATTAAAAAAAATAAAGTTGATGATGGTCTAACAAAAACGAAACGTCGTACAGAAACTCTCTCAACGCTGTTTTGTAGAGCTTAAAAAGTGGCCATAAGAAAGTGTCTTTTGTTTTTCGATATCTCTTTAAATAACGTCAGAAAAAAATAAAAACGAAATCAGCAAATTGTTTTTCCGGATATCCCGGAACTTCGGAATTTTACCACTTCTAATTGGCATGTTGTTGGGCACCGAATATGCAACTTTGCCATAATTTAACTGACTTCGTATCTCTTATCCGGATCCCATCATGCATATACATATATATATATATATATATATATATATATATATATATATATATATATATATATATATATATATATATATATATATATATATATATATATATAAATATGTAATTAGATGCCGTATTCGGATTTAGTCTGTATTTTTATTAATGACCTCGATTTAAAAGAAAAGTTTTTTTTGACAGGAGATTTGTCTTTTTTTGTTAAGATTTGTATGGCACACCTGTTAAAAAATGATAGTAATAAATTATTTTGCAATAAACTTTTATGTTGAGCAAGAAACCTAACAAAAGAGTAATTGCATAACATCAGATGATTAACGTTTGTTATTCAAAACGTTTTTATAAAGTGTCCATAGGTTGTTTTTCCAAACTTTACTAACAAACATTTTTAAAAAAATGCAATTATGGACCCGGGGCTGCTATACATAGTAAACGTTATAAAACTAGGGGTAATATTTTTTTAAATTTTCAGGGTAGTAGCAAAAAAAATAAATAACATAATATTGGAGGTGAAGATTTAAGTAGCGGTAACTATTCAAAACAGGGTTTAAATTAAAATTCTGAAAGTTAAATGGTTGATTATAAAATCTTAAAAATTAACGTACTATTTAATGAAGTTAAAAATATATATATTTTTTTACCTTAAATTTTATCAGCATACACTTTGGCAGAATATAAGCAAAACAAAATGTTTCTTTTTATAAAAATCATGTTATTTAAAAAAAAATATATTTACGTTTAACATAAATGTAGGACCACATTAAAAATAACAATTACCAATATTGTTTCTTGACGTAACGAATTTCTTTTGCAACTTAAAAATTAAAGTGTTTTAATAGCTACCACCAGTTAAATAAGATAGGCCTTACAAAAATCGTTAAATTTGTCATCTGTCCGCTCTTTTATTGTAATTGCTTTAATACTGAAATGCAATAAAAATACTTTGTCTGAAACTCTCTATTAGTTACAACTTGCAGTGTGTCTTAATAATTTATTGCAAATCATCTTACAGACTTACAAAGTGAGAAATATATATTGCTTTTGGTTTAAAATTGCAATATAGGAAAAATACATTGTTCTTTAAGATCATTTCCATGTACAAATTGCTTGTATTTTATACAAGGTGTTTAAGTTTTTATTTTTTTTTGTCTAAAGGTAAAATAACGCATGCTTACAACTGAAAAATATTTGTTACTACTTTTAAGATGTGTAATCTACTCTTTGATAACCCTGACCTACCACCGACCAAGAAGACGATCTGGTTAGAAACTGTAGGGGAAATGGATCGCAGCTTATCCTAGGATGCGATGCAAATGTACACCACATCATGGACAAACCAAAGACTTGAGTCTCTATTACAATTTATTTTGGCAAATAATTTGGATATATCAAATATAGGCAATAAACCAACTTTCGTAAATAGTAGACGAAAAGAGGTGATAGATATATATCAAATGGCATGTATCTGAGGAGGTAGGTCGCTCAGATCATATTCATAAACCTATAGAAGAAACATAACCTAACCTTCAAAAAACGAACCAAAAAGCCTTTAAGACAGACCTGGAGAGGGACAAAGCAAAAAATTAACAATACACTCGACCATATACGCATAATAAGGCAATTTACAACACTAGGCAAAATCATAACTTACCACTCTCCATTTCGAAAAGTACCCTTACGAAAAATTCTTTATGTTATGAAAGTAAGAAAATTTACAATCACCTCCCTTAGTCTCTGAAAACTACTATATCCTTAACATTATTTAAAAATAAAGTAAAAAGCCTACTGGTCAATAAAGCATACTACAACCTGCAGGTGTACTACACTGATAAGGTATCAATGTTTGTTTTGTCGATGCATTTTTATTTTTCTTTTATTTGTATTGATGCTCATATTTGTGTATTCCTGTTAGTGTCTGTTTTATATTATCAATGTTTATTAGGAGTTTTAATTTGTAAATGCTGTTTCTCTATTTGTTCAGTTTTTCATCGGCTTTGGCCTAAATAAAAGAAGATTATCAGATTCTTTATTGATAATAACAAAATTAGCATTTAATGCTAATGGCAGCTTTAAAGTAAACATTTATGTTTAAACAATATAAATAAGTTACAAATCCATGAGATCTTTAAGGGTTTAAATAAATAAAGTATGTATATAAAAATATTTTTAAATTTGTATTAAATGTATTTTTACTATGATATCATTGTTAAAGTGTTTGTTTTTTTAGCGTTAAATTTTAGATTCTTTGTTAACATTTTTTTTTATGTAACAATAAAGAATATTTCACTTTGACTTTGACCTAGAAATGATGACGGATCAAATACAGGACGCCACTATTTCTGCGTGCAGTGAGGCTTACTCGCTGGTGATAAGAAAGTACTCGAGAAATGTGCCCTGGTGGAACGAAGAACTAAAAAAGAGGGTAAGGAAAAAATACAACAGGGCAACATCGGACAGGAAAACATACAAGAAGGCCCTTACCGAATACAAAAAATCTTTAAGGAAAGCTAAGAGAAATTCATGAAGGAGGCACTGTGAGGAAATTGAAGAAACTCCAGAAGAAAAGACTCCATGAGATTCTTTTAAAAGAACCTTAATCACAAGTATTTACTTTAAAGATACCCACAGAGATTCACACAAGAACGGCAAATGAGACCACTACTCAGGGTACACTTTCCGGGATGTAAAGTAACCAACATGTCACTGGAAGACTGCAAAGGCCCACATCTGGGAAACCCAGGGTACTGCTCCAGGTAGAACTGGCAGGTAGCAAAATTAGTGATTAACGTAGACAAAATTAACTTGGCGATAAACTCATTTACTCATCTACTTTTAAAAAACAGCTTAGTTCTGGGCTAAATACCAACAACCCGGAGGCTAATCAGAGAAGCATTTATCTTCAAACCTGGAAATACCGAACCGGATGGGACAAAATCTTTCAGACCCATAAGTGGACAGGCACTTCAGGGAGAACGCTCTAACAGACCTTTACATAAGAATTTATATGCATACACAGCAGGTAAATCCACAAAATCAGTATTATATGAGCTTCTAGAGAAGGCCGAATATGCTCCTAAAAACAAGGAGGTACTAAGGTGTGCCTTCCTGGATATAGAAGAAGCGTTTGATAACATGTCCCTTACATCTATCCCAAGCGCGTCGGGGCGCAGAGTGATCGACGCAACAAGCTGCAAGTGGATAGACTGCATGCTTAAGAGTAGATCAGTATATTCTTTAATTCTTAAAAAAGCTATTTGCAGAAATATGCTAAATAGTTTAACAGGTTTTTATACCCAAAATGTAAAAATCACGAAACAAAAATGTACAAAAAATTCGAGGATTTAGAATGCTCTTTAAAATAGAAAACATAACTAAAGTTTATAGTTATATGCAATAAATTTATTGTCGACAATTAATTCGACAAAGATTCTTATTTATGTATGTATATACCAATTTTGCAATACCCAAAACTAAGATTTTAATTTTGTGTTTTATTTACCTAATACTTTATAATTTATTAAAAAAATATTAGCTAACCTTTTACCTTATAACTTAATAAAGGGATGCACATTAGTAAACGGCAGACATCATTTTTTATGTTGCTATTTTACGATGCTTTTAAATCATATAAATAGAAGTACGCAACTGGTCACGAATTTTATCTGGCGTGATGTAAGTTCGAGTCCCATGACACAACAGACCGCGTTCTGTTGTGTGTGGGTGTGTATGGTTCGGATTCCATTATCTGTTGCAACTAGATGACACAACCCAGACCCTATTGGGTAGTAGTTTTTGGTTATTTGTACAACATTCGTAGTGACACTACCGCGTTGTCTGAAAGATGCTGTAAAATGCAATTTCTGCATGTTTTGGTACAGGGACAACGTTGAAGGAACTAGAAGAACAATGAGTTAACATCTTTTTATAAAAATTGATTCGTATGATAAGCAATAATGAAAAAAAAAATCAAGGGATACGTTCTAGAGTAAGGTTATCGCCTGTGAAATAAATTTACTTTAGGTCAAAGTATAGTGATATTTATTTTTCTTTTTTAGGTGTTCACTAAATAAAAATAATATTTTTTTTAATAACAAAACAACTTAATTATATTTCATAATACGTTAGGCGAAATAGGCGATAAAAATTAAACAGTAATAAGAAAAAATATTTTACCGCAGTTAATCGCACAATCCGCATATCTTTTCCAATTTTATATTTAAAATATAATTAAGTATACACAATATCTAAATCAATTTTAAAAAGTTTAAACAAATTATGCCCAATTGGCATGTAAAATGTGTATTTAAATTTGAAGAATTATATATAAACAGTTGTTAATTAAAATCGATTGTGGTTAGATCCACATCAATTGGCAGCAATATTTAGTTAATAGATACTTATTACAATTTTTTATACTTATTAATTATATCTAATGAAATTATTTTGTGTTGTTTTTATGTTAAAAATTAAAAATACTACAATAAATAAAATTTTGTTTCAATTACGATATCGCTGTTAAAATTGTATTAGGAGCTGATTGGTATTGGTAAAATACTACCAAACTTGTTTTTTTTTGGATTTGAGTGTGAAGAAGATGCCACCTGAAGGTTAACGTTCGCTCTTTAAAATAATAAAAAAACGGGGGTACACAAAATACATCTTTCGATGATCTAAACCCAAAAGGAACACTCGCTGAAATTATCACTTGCATCAGTTGGTCTAAAATTATGTATTAAAATTAACAAATTCAATTTACACAATTTATAAATTAGCAAAAATACCCTGCATTATATAATATCTTTAATGGCGGTCGATTACAGTGATAAAAAAGTGCATCTAAATTGTGTTGTGAGTATTTTTTAAATATATTTTATTACTTTTAATTAATTTAGTGTAATTACATCACAAAATGTTAAACATGTACCATTAAAATGTCAGTTGCCTCATTATTATTAAGCAGAAAATATTGATTATTAAGGAACAATATATTAACCCAGAACAAATAGTAAAACAGAAATTTATTATAATTAGTTTAATTATTAGGTAACATAAAATGTACATTTTTGGATTAATTTTGCAACGCATTTCACCGTAAACTAAACAAAACAAAAACTTTATTAAATATGTTTTAAAACTTTTTATGAGTTAAAATTAACCTGCTCTTGATATAAAATTACAATATTAAATAATATTTGGTGTTAAATAGATGCCACGGATATTGAATTAAATAATTAACCCCGCCACATAAACACAAAGGTTAAAGTTTGTTAAACATTTAAAATAAAATTGAAATTTATAAAATTTTTAAAGTATTACTTATTTATTTTGAAAATAAAATTTGGTGTGTTACAATTGCCTCGGTTCTGGTTATTTTTGTTCTATTTCTTTTGGGCAAAAATCATTCCCTTGGGAAAACACTGTCCGTACTTCTAATGGCTCAAGGATATTTTGTCAATATTCTTCGTAAACTTGTAACTCATCTTAATATCTTTTAAAATACTAAACCATTTTTAAAATATCTAAAAACTATTATGGTAAAAAGGTCTTTGCGTAATGACATAAAAATTATTGTCATTTCGTGACTTATAATTTAAACAATACCAAGTCTAAACGGTTACATAGAATTTTATAATTAGTTTTATAGAAATTTATCATTGAAAAAAATATGCTTTTTTAAATGCCTAAAATAACTCCCATAATAAATAATTAGAACAAAAAGTGACGTTTTTTATCTCCTCTAAATAATTTCTGGATTGTTAAATTTGTCGAATATTCAAAAAATAAAACTTGTCGGTTTAAAAAGTGCCTGCAATCGTCTTACATTTTATTGGCGTCGAGATGTCCGTTGTTTAATGGACGTCGATTTACTTTTCATCCCAAATAATAAGCTTTAATTATATTTACCAACTTACGCGGTCTGTCCAATAAATAAGCAAACTGATCCAATATGGCGGCTGTGACGCGATGTACATACAGCCCCGCTCACGAATGGGCTATGTAGCCTGCTAGGCTGTAGGCTGACAGGAGTAGTCTCTACGTCGAGCCGTGCGTTCTGTGCCATTCCTGTTCATTTCTATTTTAAGTGTTACTGCTCATCGAGATGGAAACTAACGAAATCATTGAGCAACGACTCAACATCAAGTTTTTGGTAAAGCTCAGTAAAAGTTTGCAAGAAATAACCGTGATGAGTGCTGTTTACCTTACCAATCGCCGAAAAGGATATGGTACCGCACACAATAAATGTTATTATAAACACAGGAAGTTGAACGTCGTCCTGGCCTTGCATTATACTTGGCGTCTTCTCGGCCATCTCTAAAACATTTAAACCACTTAAAAATAAATGATGTTTTTAGAGCGTAAATAGCATTCAACATATTGGTAACATTCTCGCGAATTTTCGTCAAACTTCACCAAAAACTTGATTTTAAGTCGTTGCTCAATGATTTCGTCAATTTTCATCCCGACAAACAGTAAAAAGACGCCCAACAGAAATGAACACGACTGGCACAGTTCGCACGGCTGGACGTACAGGGTCTTTGATTATATTTACGTGAGATCTTAAGCCTTTATTTTTAAAGATAGAAAAAAATGTTTAATATAAAAATTATAGTTTTTTTTCCATATTATCTTTTAAAATTATTAGTAAAAAAATATTGCGTTGAAAATTGAAAAATATGGGCAACTTTAACTTTTTTAAATGGAACACCCTGTATATTTTGCGCTACAACAAAAGATATATTTTTTAGGATTTTTTTTAGATATTTTAGCTTAAATTATAAATAAGTAATAAAAAAAATTATATATCAATCATATATCAAGAAAGCCCTGAAAAAAATAAAATTGTTATGTTGCTGAATTTGGTAAAGGTTTTCTCTGGACGAAAAATATTTATTCTTGCGATTAAACATTCCTGATATAGTGAAGAAAGACTTGCCTAGCTATTTCCAATGCATACTCATGTCGGTCCTGCATGTTTTGTTCAGAGAGATTCTGGACGGAAATAAATTTATAATCTGTTCTATTAAGTTCAGATGCCACATTTAAAATTGATATTTTAGAATTTTCAAAAATTATTTAAAGTAGTTAATGCTAGTCCAATAGAAAAAGTATAATAAATATCTTGAAAAAAAACAGAATAGCCAAATCTTAGTTATCATTTTGTGCTACAGTCCTTTTCTTTATTTTAAAGCTTTTCCGGTCACTAAACTTTCTTACTTTGTATTTAATAGTGCGTATAGACGGTACCCCTTGTTAAGGATATAAGTGATATTCCCTTTGCACTCATCATCATCATCACATTATTAGTGTTGTCATTAAAAAGACGCACAATAGCGATTTTTTTGTTCCCTGCCCATCGACAAAAAAACAATATAAAATATTCATAGTTAAAATAATAAACCATAACTTTTTACAATATCGAGAGGTCAAATTTATTATAAAAATTTTATTGTTTTTATGACTTTCTCGGTAGGAATATGATTTTTTTTAAATTTATTTATAATTTCTGCTATTATATCTCAAAAACGGTTAACTTTATGTATATACACTTAATATTAGAAAAAAGATCTTTCGTTGTAGCCCATAATATACAGGCTATTTAAAACAATTGCCTTTATTTTTTCATTTTTTTAATGCAATATTTTTTACTAATAATTTTAAAGGATAATATGGAAAAAAACCTACAATCCTTTTAAAAAACATTTTTTTATCTTTAAAAATAAAGGCCCGGGTGTCACGTAAATATAATCAAAGACCCTGTACAGACGACTACTGTGGGCTCACGGCCTGTATGCTACATGAAGCGCTCGTGAGCAGGGCTGTACTGCGCGTCACAGCCGTCATATTGAATCAGTTTGCGTTGCGTTTCAACAGGCGGGACAGACCTCATACATTTAAGAACCTGTTTTTTTTTCATACTTTGTCCTTAAATTGGTATTATGCATATAAGTTAAGTACCCCGTATAAATTATAACAAGAATTAAGGTTCCAGTATAAAAATCGCTTAGAAAAAAATGTATTTAGATATTTTTGGAAGTGATTAGTCTATAAGTAAAATAGGCATGCAAACTAAAAGTAGATAGTTTAATAGTTATTTATGATATAAGTATTAAAAGTACAATTTTAACGAATGTAAAAGAAGAGAATTCACATGAGTGCCTTAAAACGTACTTTTAACACAAATATCACACAATATTTTTTCTAATAAAGCAATAATGCAGCTAAAAATTAAATTATTAAAAAATTGAAAGATATAGTTTTACATAGCATTTTATGTATATTGAAAATGGCATTTATTAATGAATTCCACTGATGAATTCCAACATGTTGATGCTGATGAGAATGCGGTTTTTTCTGTTCAATCCACCACAACTACGAAGAATCCTAGAACTGTGAAAGAAATTTGTTTTTCAGTTATTTGAATTATACAAATAATAATATAAATGTTAGTAAATAAATAAACGTTGACGTTACCTTTCAAAATTTGACATTTTACTTTTAACACTAGTGCTTTTAAATGTTACTTTAAGGCACTAGTGCTTTAAAGTAACATTTTTAAGGCATCTAAATAGTGTTAAAAATTTAATTTTTAACACGTTTGTAGAAAAAAGTAATTTATTAAAACAGATGGATTTAGTTTCAAGTATATCTATTGACATCATTGCTTATACATGTAGTTAAAAGAGTAAATATGTTTTTGTACTTTAAAGTCTATTGAGGTAATGTAATACTCCAACTTGAACGTTGTATAATACATAAATAAAACAAAAATTTAAAAATGCTTGTTTCCTCTATTACATAGTGCACTAAAACTAAAACTATATCACAAAGTCCCTTTTTGTTGTAGGAAAGCCGCTATAAAAATATTCCGCTTAAATAAAGTGTGACAGTATGATATAAAGCTCGCGGTACATCTTATGAATTATTTATAGCGAATCATACCAAGTATGGAATACATGTTGCTTCTCTACCCAAATTGGTAAATGTGTGTATAATGTATCTTATAATGGGCGGTCGATTATACATGCAGGCCTTGTAATAGGTATACGTACATACTTCACTACTTGGCGAATATAAAAATGTTCACTTTGGACAATTTCGACATAGAAACATCATTAGAAGGCCGTTTTACAATGGGACTTTCCTTTTTTAAGTGTGTTTGTGAATAAATTTAATGGACATCAGAAGTGTTAAAAATGTTTATCAGACTGGTTTTTATATTATTTGTGTAAAAGCCTAAAAATATACTGTGAAAATTGCAGATTACGGAATAAATGTTATTCCTAAGCTTTTTTTATTTTTAAGTAATGATCCACAACAGGTTAAATTTTAAGGCTGTCAGTGATGTGTCTGCTATGCGTTTCTTAAGGACTATCCAACAAAAAGCCGCTTATGTTTGGAAAATCTCTTTAAACTAAAAAACATTCAAGTAGACTTAGGATAGTAAAATATGTATATTGTGACTTTATCTTTAAAAATATATAAACAAAAAATTAAATATTTTTTAAAGCAGATAGAAAATACCCAGTTTCTTAGATTTTTTTTTACTAAGTTTTATATTTTTACTGACATAAAACTAATTGCTTTATTATACTATAACTTAACTTTACCTTGCTTTTAAGCATACAAAATTCAAGAAAACGAAATAAACTTATTTTTTTACAAATAAGAGGCAACCTTTACCCATCTGCTAACCAAATAAAAACTGTTTTTTTTTTCAATAAAATAAAATAGGTAAATTAAAGTGTTGTCAAGTGGGTGCCTAAAAAAATATGGTCACGGCTATGATTAATAAAAAAAAAGATCTTCCCTGTATACTGTAAACTCTTGTATTTTTTTTATTTTACATGACAGTATTAATACAGCAATATTTTTTTTTAATTTAATTCATTAAACAAATACATTTTTTTAACTCACAGTTTATTTTTAACTTTGCGAAAACCCTTTTATTTCGACAAATTCTTTGCCAGTGTAACTAGCTCTTTTAACTGACCAATAAAGTGTATTTTTGTTCTTTTGTTTCTGTTACTCTTAATCAAAAGGGTCCAGATGATTGTTTTAATTACATAATTTAGACAAGTTAATACCGTTAAAGAAAAACACTGTTTATAAGCTAAAGTAGTTATCTAAGATTTAAAAAAATCTATAATAAAGTGAACATATTTTATTGCAATCTTAAACCATTATTCACCTATTTATCTAATTAGCAACAAAACGTTTTATTTTTTATAGACAAATAAAAATTAATATTGAACATTTTTGTCAAAGTGGTTTTATATATTAAAATTATTAAAACTGTGTAGCTTATATCTCTGTTACCTACTTGTAAAATGATGCAATTTGGTAATGCTAACATGATTAGAAAAAAAACTTAAATTAAATAACCTACCAGCATTCTTGTTTTGGACAATAAATAACAAATCCCTTTTAACACATATCAATATTACATTTGCTTATTTAATTCTAAGTAAAAGTTCTTAGAAAAGCTATAGATTAAAAAAGGCCCACAAAAAAATGGTGTGTGCTGGTGTAGGACTAGGATTTTCTAGAGTATTTTTTCGCTAAACAGGAATCTAATGTCAAAATTGGGGGTCAAACAGCAAATAATAGAAAAAGGCATAATATCAGATATTACCGATTTTTTTTAAATTTAAACCGTCAATATCTTAAAAATTATAAAAGATACACGAAACATTATGCAACATAAACTATGTATTTTTACAAGACCTTAAATTTATGTTATATAAACTTTATGTCTAAACGTTATATTTTTGAGTGATACTTAAAAAACCGAATTTTTATGATTTTTTCAAGGTATACTTCTGGATTTTTTTTTCTGCAAATTTAAAGTAATTTGGAATTGAAATAAATAGAATTAATTATTTATTTTTAAGAAAACTGAAAAATCACATATATAAGAAAATATTTTTTCATATTTTGGACTGAAAATTTTCGTCAAAATTATATTTTCGTTTATTCTCCTTTATTATTTATCCTATCAAAAATGTTTAAAAAACTTTTTATAAAAATTTTAAAAGGCTTCCTTTTTTGTTTCATACATATTTTTTTTATTTCTTATAGTTTATATAGTCGTAGTTGAAACATTCCGTAGTAGTAGGTTTCTGCCGGTAAATGTACCGTGTCGGTTTTTTAGGTTTTTTTTTATTGTTTGCTTTTTGACTCCCAATCTTGACTTCAGATTCATATTCAGGGAAAAAAATACGCCAGAAAATCTTAGTCCGACACCCAGCACAGATTTTTGTGGATCTGTGTAATTTTTTACTTTTATACAGTTCTCAATTTCCCCAAACAAACATTGTTTTAAACAGAGAATGTATGTTAATTTTATTAGGTTTATTTTATGTTATATAAAAAAAACAAGTTTTTTTTTAAAGTACTGGGCAAATAAAGTTTTAAAAATTTAAACCTTACTTATTTACTAACTAAATTTTATAGATTTACTTTATGTTAACCAGCATATTTTAGAATGCACAGCAACTACTGCAGAAAAAAGTACGGTAACAGTCTCCAAATAGTTCTGAATTAGTTTTTTTTTTATTTTACCCGTTTGGTTGGAACTAAATTTCTATTAGTTTTGCCTATATATAAAATCATATTTTACAAGTAAAACAAAAAAATTACAATTTAGAAGAATACGTTATACAATTTTATTATTAATTGGGATGGATATGGATACACAATTGGTATTGTTTATAATATTTTAAAAGTTAATACTTAAATATTAAGGTGGTTCTAGGTGACATTAATTTTTTATTATAATTTGTATAAATCCTATGTTTTAGGTACTAGCATACCAAGTTTTTAGAGGTTTGATTTCTTTTTACCGAAATATGCAGATATTGCACTTTACCCTATGTTTTAGACAAAGTGCCACCACGAACTTTATTATTTAGTACTATTATCTCCCTTCGTTTAATGATTATCTTTCAGACTAATTACCTTGCACGACGTTGTTTACCTTCGCTGATCTAACGGGAAGCGATTCTTTAACGCTACAAAGGCAATTAATACGTTTTTATATTTTTTTCTGTACTTTCCAATTTATATGACCTAAGTTACGACAAAGAAGTCATAAAACATAGAGCATTAAAAAGAAGACAAAATAAGACTTTTTGCCAAAGTCAAACTTTCATTATCGCTTGTATGTTGTATATAATATAGATTTAGTTTTTAGAAATATTATTGCCTTAACCCTTTTTTTTTATTTTGGGACAATCCACAAAGGCTTAAAGCCCAACTATTACTGTACTGTAAGTACATGCTGTAAGTTGAAAGGCATGTACAATACTTTTGAAATACAGTGTAAAAAAATATTTAATAGATTTTAAAAATGCTGACAAATTTTTAAACCTGAAACTTTTAACTAGGTGCTAGGTCCACTTATATTACTCTAAAAAAAAAACATTGGATTAAATATTCTAGAAACATGCCAGTAGTGTTAGATAGTATGTTTTACATCCTCCGTCCACCGGTGGAGCTTATTATCTTAAAATCTCTGACGTAATTAAATATTTAGGAATCTTGTGTGACGCGTTATTTAGGGCGTGGTCATTACTATCTGTCAAATGTCAAATGTCACCTGTCAAATATCAAATGTCACCTGTCAAATATCAAATGTCACCTGTCACCTGTCATGTGTCAAAAACCACGTGACTTGAAAAATAATCGTTATGCGTAGGATACTTGTGCTAAGACCTAATATTGATTTGCGCAAACTCGGAAATTTTAAGTTATGCCATCAGTTAACTTCAAACAAGACCGATGTTAAAGAGTATTTAGAAGACTTGAGATGTAATATTTTAATGCTTTTAGCTGATTTTCTTCAAGAACACGGTTGTTTAAAAGTTAATATGGAACTTTATGGTAGATATATGTTGGCTCAACGAAGGAGCAAGAAATCAAATCTTTCAATTCTCGCTATGTTACAGTTACTCAAAATACCAATCTAGAAGAATTATATAATGATTTTTGTACTATTTTGCTTGCAAAGTCGTCTGAATTTAGCGAGAGAGATAGTGGATGGGCGTTGTCTAAACTATTATTTCTAGAACTTACCGCAGCCAAAGGAGTGGGGGGAAGTGTATGTAAGAAACCAGAAATGCGTTCCTAACTTTTAGTCGAGTTGTAGCCGTGATGAGTGATTGTTCATCAAACAAGTCTACCGAATCCACGTGTTGGGAATATTTTGATCAAATGGTGCTAGCAGCTAGAAAAGAAATTAAAAATGAAAAGAAGCTTTTGGGAAAAGTCTGTCTACCAGTGCGTCATTTCAACATTACAACTGGACTCAGTGTTGCGAGAGGTATGATTCCAAGTGTGAAAATTGTCAACACGCTGTTTAACCTACCCGAAGATCAGATCACCATCCCCTTAAGTTATGATGATTGGCGTGAATTCCTAGAGATTGCTGCTAAACTGATTGTTCGTGACGAAAGTGACGTAGTAGAAAATTTTTTATCCGAAAACTTTACCATTTGGACTGCATCCTTGCTGAACGAGCGAACCATAGGGCTTAAGAGTAAAGAGACTGATAGTGCTGTATGTTTTAGTGCTTTAGATAGTAGGGCATTTATCGATGTTGCTCATGTAATTAATTTTAGGTTAGAATTACTCGAAAAACTTAATTTTAGATCGTTTTATAACGATTTGTTAACTGATGTAGCTTCATATGTTGCAAGCAATGAGAATGTGCTGGATGTAATTAAACATATATGTCAATTGTGTTTAAGCGAACAATATTATTATATGTTAGAATTTATGTACTCTTATCCTAATAAAGTGATTAATCACTTTCAAAAAATATGTAATTGTAATGAAATAAATGAATAAATAAAGACTCCTTGTGTTTTATTTCTTTAGTTAAGTTAGCAACGTCATCCTATAAACATGTGTCTTGACGATGGTTGTTATCCATTACAAAACAAGTATTCAAGATATTTTGATTACGAACAAAGATTACTATCCTTTGAAAATTGGCCTGTTAATCTCAGTCCTAAAGAACTGGCTAGCGCTGGTTTCTATTACACTGGGAGAGATGATGTAGTTAAGTGTCTATGCTGCCATATTGAATTTAATAATTGGAAAGAGGGAGATGACCCGCTATCGGACCACTATAAAAATGTTAAATATTGCAAATTTGCAGACATTTTGTGGGCGTGTCGAAATTTTGAACAGAAGCGAATGGTTAAAGCAGTTGGTCCTAATTTAAATTATAAACAGATGTTATTTAATTTTTTTATAGTTGGCATGATTTGTTTATATCTCATGAGTCACTATGAAGATATTATAACCTTTCTACAACAGCTAAGCTCATTTAAAATTCAACCATGGCTCTGTTAAGTTCATCATACGTCGTATTAGTAGCGTTAGTGCAAAATGTTTTATACATTTATGCGCCTTATAATGCTCCAGCCGCTTCGATAATGTTAGAAACCGAAGATTTTCCATCAAATAATTCATGGCTTTCACTTCAATATGGCACCATGTTGGCGTTTTTAAGACACTTGTGCCAGCGTCAGCCCAATCATTTCTCCAATACAAGGTTAAATTCCACTATACGGATCATACTTTTGGAGAAACGGAATGGAAAACATTAATAAGCCAAGTTCCCGCCAAGCCATGTGCCAACGTAACCACTGCAGCAGAGGTTCCAGCCATCACCGTCCGCCCAGATGAAACTTATAACACTTTAATAATTTTTATTGCCGTAGCTTGTAGTGTATTACTATCTAAACTTGTGTATAAAATTGCTAAAAGTCAATGTACAATGTGGTTTAAATAAATTAAATTAATATATACAAAGTGTTTTATTATTTAATATTCAAAAATTGTAAGATTAATATAATAATAAGGCTCTTCACCCCACGTCTAAGCCCCAGGACTGGTGCTTAAGCGTGGAGCCCTACATGTTAGGTTTGACGTTTGACATTTGGCCTTGAAATTAATAACGTTAACAACTATTCTTTGGTTAAGTTTTATTCCTTTAGGCGTAATACTAAGAGCGCAATGATCAATTTACTATAGGGTTACCGTCCTAATCGCTAATTGATGAATTTCGACGATTTTTAAACAGCTGTAGCGTCTTTATGGCTAAAGATGGCGTCATGCGGTTTTCGCTATTCGATAGGTACGACGTTACACTAATTTTAAAAAATTTAAACCGCTCGCCTTAGACTCATCATCAGGGCTAAAAAACGATTTTAGTTGGTAGCGACCGAACGGCATAGCCTAAAATTTCCGAGTTTGCACAAATCAATATTAGGTCTTAGCACAAGTATCCTACGCATAACGATTATTTTTCAAGTCACGTGGTTTTTGACACATGACAGGTGACAGGTGACATTTGATATTTGACAGGTGACATTTGACATTTGACAGATAGTAATGACCACGCCCTAAATAACGCGTCACACAAGATTCCTAAATATTTAATTACCTCAGAGATTTTAAGATAATAAGCTCCACCGGTGGACGGAGGATGTAAAACATACTATCTAACACTACTCATGCCTAATAATTTCAATGTTTTTGTTATGTATAAATAATATATAATATGTTGTTATGTAGTTATATAGTCATTATTTTTTTAATGATGTCGCACTATACCAAAACACATTAAAATCAAATAGTAGGTGTTTTCAGGCAAGTCAAGGAAAGCATATATATTCCTTAAAATTTTTAAGATTTCTATTGGCAGAACAAAGCAATTTTAGATATAAAGAAAGTGACCTATTTTGACATCGGGAGTAAGTTGTAAAATTGTGTATTTACAGATTTAGTACATTGTGTATATTAAAATAAAAAATTACGTGTATAGATAAATATAAGTTGTCTTTAGCTTAAAAGTTTATCTGCTCGGTTTATTTGCACTCTAGAATTTTAAAGATGTTTAGATTCATCAACAGAAATCCTATGCCCATAGCTTTGAGATTTAAGGATACAAATAAATTAAAACACTACCTTTTTTAGATTAATCAAATATTTAGTTAACGATTTTTCGAAAGAATTATGAATATTTAAAATATTAATTAAAACAAAAAGTAAATTTAATAAAAAACTAATAGGCTAATTTAACTATAATTATTAAATTTTTATACCTCTTTGTACGGAATATGCATGATAATATTTTTTAAAAGGTTCAACTGGAAATACTTTTTTTCTAAGTACTATACATGTCTTATATTTTCTTTTAAATCACAGTGATTACTAAAAAAAATTACAAATTGCCTTTTATTGCTTATAAGAGTTATTGGAGCGTTCTGCTTAAACTTTTATATTGTATCTTTACCTTTTAACAAAATTATTTAATAAATAAAATATTTATAGGTTAGCATTATTTTCGTAACATTTGTTGCAAAGACCATAAAGCAAATAACTTATTCTTTTTTCTTATTCTTTTGTATTTTGAAAAGTAAGACAATACCTTTTTACCGTTCGTTTCAGCAAAGTAAACTCTTTTCTAAAATAACAACAGGCTTATAACTCAAATAATGACATTATTGACAAGTACAATGCATTAACCTTTATTTCTTTTAAAGTATAGTAAAAATCTATTTGTGTTTGAAGAAATCGGTACGTATTTCTTTGATTCATTTTTCCTTTGGTTTATTTGACTTTAGCTTTATTATTTGATTTTTCAAGTATTTATTTTTTGAGTAGGTGTATTTGTTTTTCTTTTATTTGGTAAGATTTATTGTACCTAGTAGGGCAACTACACATATTAACTTTAAAAGAAGAAATTAGTTAAAATTCTTTAAAATGCACAATAATAAGAAAACAAAAATTTGCCCCAATTCAAAAAAACTCATATTTTAATGAATAGGTTTTTTTTTTTGCTACTCACCCCAATTAGTATATAAAACATATGCCGCAAGAAAATTATATTTATTATTAAATCTTTGTATTTTTAGAAAATAACCTTCTCGGTCCGTTACAATAGTAACAAGTTATAAAATCATTAACCGATTTTACTAATATTAACTAGTACCCAAACCAGAACTTGTTATGGTATTTTAATCTATAAGTTAATAAAACAAGAAAACAATTTGTCACAATGTTCTCCATACTTAGTAGGAAAAAATAAAAACGATAAATCAATACCAAATATGATCTAAGACTAAGCATTCTTTTGTCATAGAAGGGCAATTTGCACAAATTTTTAAATTGGCTTTTTAACCTCAATCAAGCTTCTAAAAATATATTTTTTATACAAAATTCCACAACAGAGTTACACGCATTTAAAATTTAAATATAAAACTTTCCCGCGATAAGGATAGCTACCTCACAAGCGGCTAACCACACGTATTTACAAAGCCTGATAGACAGCGGAGCTAGTCCGCATATTAAAACATTTTTGATTTTCAATCAATGTATACAGGGTATTCCAAAAGGTATGGTCCAAAGTTTGGGATCATGTAGATTGGATCAAAATAAGGTCACAACTTCATATAACTTTTTACCTATATGCCACTTCTTTACCGAGCTATTAGCTCTTAAAGGTAACAACTGAAAATCGATTTTTTATTAATAACTTTTGAACGGCTTGTACAATCTGAAATTTTTTTTGTTAATTAATTCTAGCTAATAACTGTCTTACATTAACTGCTATAAACATGCCCCGAAACCATCAAAGATAGCAGGTTTGGACTATCAAATTTTTAAAAACTTCAAAATTTTTGCAATGTTGCCATATTTAACATTTTGACATTACTGGTAGATTTCCCTGAGTTTTCTATGGAAAAAAGTTACCTTATTTTGTTCCAATCTACATGATCCCAAACTTTGGACCATACCTTTTGGGACACCCTGTATAGTGTCCTTTTCATTTGCTTATTTAAAAGCAAGATTCTATAATCTAATAATAATTAACATTTTTTTTTAATTTTTTGTGAAATGTATTATTTTTTTATGGTAATTCAAAAGGATTTTGATGGTAAACCCTTTACATTTATTGTGTTTTATATGTAATTGCCCAAATTATCTTAAATCAAAATAGGGGAACGCAAAAATTTTTCTTCTTACTCTGAATAAAATAAATTATTGAAGCAAAAAACTAATATTGGAACTTGGCAACCCTTGTGTCGTCACACGGTTTAAAGAACCAGACGTGAACTTTAAATCGTAATTACGCAAAACTATTTTTTTAGGGAAAATATATTTAAGAGGTAGTCCTTTTTTAGGCAATAAAAGAGATTTGGCGTGTTTACAGATCAAAAAAATCTAATGCAAGGGCCCATTTTCTACCTAATATTACCTTTATTGGTAGACCTATTTTTTTAAACGCAATTATTTTAATCTGTCAGATTCAGTGATAACACGTTTCCTATACATAACGTTTTTTATGAAAAAATAGTTTTTTAATGCCTACCTTAATATAGTAGGAGGACAAAAATGAAGCAGCCGTAACACTTTTTAAAAATGATACTTTAAAAAATGTAATTGTCATATAACTTATTAAAACTTACTAAAATAAACAACTTTTTTTAAAATA